>VTFQ01000009.1:41880978-41903478 GCA_036281575.1 Ancherythroculter nigrocauda | reverse complement strand
AAATGCAAATGAGCTGCTGCTCCCCGCCCCCTTTCCAGAAGAGGGCGGAGCTTTAACAGCTCAACAACAACAAAGCTGGAGAATCTCACGCAGACAAAATGACGACGGTGTTCAGCCTTACATCGTTCGAACCGGAGTCGACACTGATGGAGAGACTCAGGAAGAAGTTACAACTTTTAGACGTTTCTGAATGGTTAGTGGATAAATTTATGTAGTTGCTGTGGAGTTGATTCAACTCATCCACTAGCATGTGCCGTCATGTTTATCTTTTGTACAAAACCCGTATGGACGCCCACTATACATAGTGAACCGGTTTGCAGAGCCATACACACCAGGCTAACATGTATGATTGCTTAAAATTGCTGTGAATGGTCTAATATTTTTTCCAAAATATCGTTTGGACAGAAATGCTCCTTTTTAGCAATCGACTTTCAGGCTATCCAAGCTATCGAGACTCTAAATAGTGTTGTGTGCGTTTTTTCACATGCTTGCAGAGAAAGATTTGGCAAAAAAAGTTACTGGGTTGTCCTTGTTCATGTTTTCTAGGTTGGTAGATGCACCGGGACCCGATTATAGCACTTTAACATGGAAAAAGCCAGATTTTTTTAATGTCCCCTTTAATAGGAGGCTTCCTGAAATTCATTAACAACATTCAGCTGCCTGCATCCTATACAGCCATGTTCACAAATCAATGTAATCAGCCACACAAGGATTAAAAGCCCTCATAAAGCAGACGGTCAATGAGCTTCATATATCTAGCAAACATAATCCTTGCACTAATCAAGACGCTGTTAGCATCGAACCATTAAGACACATCAAGCCATGCGAGTCATTAACGGTGTTATATTAATTGCATTTGAGCCATTCACACTGCATCAATAGTAAGACAGGTACAGATGAATGAGCAGCTGTTAAAATTGCTCATATTTAATGTTTGGACAAGACAATGACACCGTGTCCTAACCAGACATGATGCAACAACGCATCATACAGTAAAAGGCATCTTTAAACTTTTAGAGTTTTTGTCCTGACCGGCTATAATGGCAAAACATGACAATTCTATTTTAGAGACGGTTTCCATTTCTATGACATCGCGTCTGGAACAACATACAAAGTATGACAATGATAATCTCAGGTACTGATTATGTGCTTTATTTAATGTTAAAATAACTTATTGTGAGTTTGAATATCATTATAGCCATACTGAAACAAGAACATTCAAACTGTGAGCAAACAAGTGTATTCTATGACAAACATTGTTTTACTCACTGAGTATGTATTTATTATTAATGTTAAAATGGTGTAATATTTATGAATTTGATTGTGCTTATCCATTTGGCTGTGAGTGCAGTGTGCTTTGCTTGCAGAGAGACTCCGCCCACACGCTCTTCTGATTGGCTGTGATTTTGGATTGATTTGGTTGCGAGTGCAGTGCACTTGCAGAGAGACTCCACCCACACGCTCTTCTGATTGGCTGTGATTTTGGATTGATTTGGTTGCAAGTGCAGTGCACTTGCAGAGAGACTCCACCCACACGCTCTTCTGATTGGCTGTGATTTTGAATTTGTTTGGTTGCGAGTGCAGTGCGCTTACAGAGAGACTCCGCCCACACGCTCTTTTGATTGGCTGTTATTTTGGATCGATTTGATTGTGAGTGTGCTAAATGTTTACAGAGAGACTCCGCCCACATGCTCTTCTTATTGGCTGTGATTTTGAATTTGTTTGGTTGCGAGTGCAGTGCGCTTGCAGAGAGACTCCGCCCACACGCCTTGTTGATTGGCTGTTATTTTGGATCGAATTTGATTGTGAGTGCTAAATGTTTACAGAGAGACTCCGCCCACATGCTCTTCTTATTGGCTGTGATTTTGAATTTGTTTGGTTGCAAGTGCAGTGCGCTTGCAGAGAGACTCCGCCCACAAGCTCTTCTGATTGGCTGTGATTTTGGATTGATTTGGTTGCGAGTGCAGTGCACTTAGAGAGACTCCACCCACACGCTCTTTTGATTGGCTGTTATTTTGGATCGATTTGATTGTGAGTGCTAAACGTTTACAGAGAGACTCCGCCCACACACTCTTCTTATTGGCTGTGATTTTGAATTTGTTTGGTTGCAAGTGCAGTGCGCTTGCAGAGAGACTCCGCCCACAAGCTCTTCTGATTGGCTGTGATTTTGGATTGATTTGGTTGCGAGTGCAGTGCACTTAGAGAGACTCCACCCACACGCTCTTTTGATTGGCTGTTATTTTGGATCGATTTGATTGTGAGTGCTAAACGTTTACAGAGAGACTCCGCCCACACACTCTTCTTATTGGCTGTGATTTTGAATTTGTTTGGTTGCGAGTGCAGTGCGCTTGCAGAGAGACTCCGCCCACAAGCTCTTCTGATTGGCTGTGATTTTGGATTGATTTGGTTGCGAGTGCAGTGCACTTAGAGAGACTCCGCCCACACGCTCTTTTGATTGGCTGTTATTTTGGATCGATTTGATTGTGAGTGTGCTAAATGTTTACAGAGAGACTCCGCCCACATGCTCTTCTTATTGGCTGTGATTTTGAATTTGTTTGGTTGCAAGTGCAGTGCGCTTGCAGAGAGACTCCGCCCACAAGCTCTTCTGATTGGCTGTGATTTTGGATTGATTTGGTTGCGAGTGCAGTGCACTTGCAGAGAGACTCCGCCCACACGCTCTTTTGATTGGCTGTTATTTTGGATCGATTTGATTGTGAGTGCTAAACGTTTACAGAGAGACTCCACCCACATGCTCTTCTGATTAATTTGGTTGCGAGTCCAGTGTGCTTGCAGAGAGACTCCGCCCACACGCTCTTCTTATTGGCTGTGATTTTGAATTTGTTTGGTTGCGAGTGCAGTGCGTTTGCAGAAAGACTCCGCCCACACGCTCTTCTGATTTTTGTTGCATCTCTTAGTGGTGTCATTTTACATTTTAACTCATCAGACTTGGGCAATAAAACAAGTCTACAATCTCATAGTCTGAAGCAATGATTTTGTGACCAGACTATCATCGACTCTTGAAGAGCTACAGATACTTTTTCTTGTTTTAAGCACAAAACAAGATTTATTCCCAATGAAATACTTAGATTTTGTTTAAAGCTTTAGTTGCTAACTGTCAAAATGCTGTCATAAAGATTGTAAGATTGTAAGAAGAGAGGCACAGAGGCAATGTAACACCTTCTGTTCTCGTCTCATTTAAACTGAAAGCTCTGACAGAGTGACATTGACCTGCTCACAGAGGAACAGCATCAAAACTGACTGAACCGCTGAGTTTCAGCCTTGAAAGAAAGGTGTAAAATGTAGAGGGCTAAACCGACATCCAAAGTTTGGCCAATAAGTATCACTTGTAATACATCATCTTTGTCATAGCCAAGGGCTCCAATCAGCGTCTAGACAGTAAAACAGAGAGGAAGATAGCAGTGGGGACGGAGAAGGAGGGGTGGACCAGCCTCAGGGATTGAAACAAGAGAAAAACACTTGGAAAAAAAGTTTCATTTTGGCCAATTGGGTCAGACGCTCACGTTTAAACGCCTCCTCGGGGACATTTGTGCTGATGTTTTGGTTTGATGAAGTCATGTCTAAGTGAAATTGAGAATCTGTTATTGGCAAATGTGTTTTTTTGTCCTCACCGTGATGGATTGCTTGACCTTCTTCTAGGTCTCAAGAGTTCTAGACCTTTGCAAACTAATTAAAATACTGTAGCAAGTCAATTGTGCCACAGAAACTTCAGTTAGCTGCTAATTTGCTAGATTGGTGGGCAAACGGTAGCTCGGGTAGGTCAAAAAACACACGAGGAGAAGCGTTACGATTTAATACGACATCAGACATTTGCTTTCGGATGGGATTCGATTTCTCAGAGGACCGTTGAGTTGATTTGCTCTGGAAGTTTTACTGAGGTTTTGGGAGAAAAACACAGACATGGCAGATTCGGACCGGATTAATGCTGCCTTCACAAAACTGGACATGAACACCCTCTCAAGTCGTATTTACCACTGGGATGTTTATTAGTTTTTTTCCGCAACTACATCTCCTTGTCTTGTCATTAAAGTAGTGCATGTTTACATATATTGTTTTTATACAACAGTTTAAAAAACAATGAAGTGAGTTTTAGGCACAGTATTACCTGTTTTGCTCTATTTCGTCAACGAAAATAGTTCCATTACTGAATGAATCAATCCATTTGAACAGCTCGGTTGAATGAATGATTCAACGACTCATTCATTAAGAAAGCCAATAGGCTTGTTCGAGATGCATCTGCGCTGCGCAGACCAAAAATGCATAAGGAGTCGTTTACTCTCCAAACGCTCTTGCGGTACTTTGATGTCATACACCGATCGGTCTGCGCATCGCAGATACATCTCGAACAAGCCTAAAAGCTTCGTTCCTGAAATGATCAGCCATTTGAATGAATCGGTTGAATCAATGACTCAGTGATTCGCTCATTAACCTGTCCACGACAGTCCTAAACCTGCCAAGGTACCAACTCATTAACACAAAATATTCTCTGATCATTGTTATCAATAAAAATCCCAGAAAATATATATATATTTTTGTCAATATCGCACACTTAATAAGATTTTCCCAATAAATAGGCCAGAATAAGCCTGGTGTCCTCCATGATTCCCATTCTTTCCGACTAAAAAGCACTTGCAACAATCTCGTAATCACGACTTCATGTGAAGGCAGCATAAAATCACAAAGTACGCCTGAGAAACACGAATTTCGCTAACATCCTCTGGGAAAACTAGTCTCGTCCGAATAGGGCTTTAGAGTATTTGGGTTTTTCCTGCATATGAGTTAGTATTTAGGTTTGTGGTTTAACAGAAGAGAGAACATAAAGTGTGTGTGAGAGAAAGAATCTTTTCCCCCTTCTTTTTCTGCACTGTATAGGAAATCCCCTTGTTGCTCGCTCATCCTCTTCAAACGCTCCAGGAGGTTTTATAGACAAACATAAAGCTGGAATGTGCAATATAGATCCCTGCTGTCGTTCTCCCCCGCCAAAACCTCTTCCTTTTGTTGGTTTCATCTCTAGATCACTGCTCTCAGAAGCAGCTGGAGACTGCAGAACCATCTTTCGCTCAAGGAAGAGCAACAGTTGTGGCCTTTGGCTGACCTTCATTTGATCACATTTGCAAGGAAACGTTTCTCATTAAAAAGATAGCAGCTGATGAAGATGAGGTAACGATAAAGAGAAGGTACCGGGTGGTCCGATGATACACAAAGCTGTAGATTGTTAGTTTTCTTTACATAATTGCGGCAGTACTGGAATCAATTATTCCACTTATACTACAGATACCACACCTCAAGACATTGTTCATTGTTTTATTTCAATACATTTGTCAGGTTTTTATCCTTAAAATGTTCTTGTGTGTAGGACTAATTTCTTCTGCATCTCATCCCACGCCTCTGTTGCTAATTCCAAAACGTCATTTTAGAGCTAGTGACAGAGGCTTGAGGCATTGATAGCAGAATAATGCCGTTATTAGAGAGAGGGAGAGATCTGTGCATCTCTCAACAGTGTTCGGCAGCAGCATCTCTACTGATAGCAAAACTGTAAGCTTATCAGCTTCAAGAACAGCGCCGTTATTTTCCTCACTAGTGAGAAATGTCTTGTAGCTTTTAAGTTGCTAAACTATTTTACTATTTTTATTCATCAGAGCAGCGTTGAGTGTGTGTCTGTACTGTCTGTGTGTGTTTGAAAGTGCAGGAGAAAGAGAGTACATGCTTTCTGTACATAATGGCAAAAAACATGTTTTTATCCTATTGTTTACTATACTTATTTTCTTGGTCAGTGTCGTTGTGGGTTTTGGTTCTTTTGCTGTTGTAGGCTGTAAAAACTGAAATCATTTGGCGAAGTGATATGAACATGTAATGCGGTCAAAATCTGCCTGGAACTACTTTATCTGTGCGTTTCCCTGAAAAGAAGTGCAAACCTTAGAATGTTCATCAGCCAATCGGATTCAACAGCCCCGTAGTATAATAATTTAATAATCCAGCCTGAAACATTGGTGTACGGCAGTAGGAAGGCAACAAGATCTGTCCAAATCCAAGATCCTGTCTTCTCCTGCCTTCATTTGGTCAGTTTTCCTTCACTGATTATTTAATAAAATACTGTGTATTTTTATTATTGGTTAAAAGAATAAATATAACATCTGAAGCCACAGTAGAATTCATAAATTAATAAATAAATGTTAGTTATTACTTTAATAAGTTTAATGTATTATTACTATTTACTTGATAGTTATTTTAAATAAATATTTAAAAAAAAATGAAATAAGTAATAATACAATAAAATACTTTAAAATAAATATAATTTTATTATTATTATTATTATTATTTTAATTTAACAGGCCTCTACGGAAGAGGATTAGGGCCAAGCAATAATAAAAAAAATAAAACCATCTCGAGATTAAAGTTGTTACATTTCGAGAAAAAACTTGTTAAATTTCGAGAAAAAAGTCGAAATAAAATGTTGAGAATAAAGTCATTAAATTACGAGAAAAAAAATCGTTAAATTTCGAGAAAAAAGCAGAGATAAAATGTTGAGAATAAACTCGTTAAATTACGAGAAAAAAGTCGTTAAATTTCGAGAAAAAAGCAGAGATAAAATGTTGAGAATAAACTCGTTAAATTACGAGAAAAATGTCGTTAAATTTCGAGAAAAAAGTTGAGATAAAATGTTGAGAATAAACTCGTTAAATTACGAGAAAAAACTCATTAAATTTCAAGAAAAAAGTGAGATAAAATGTTGAGAATAAACACGTTAAATTACGAGAAAAATGTTAAATTTCGAGAAAAAAGTTGAGATAAAATGTTGAGAATAAAGTAATTAAATTACGAGAAAAAAGTCGTTAAATTACGAGAACAAATTCGTTAAATTATGAGAAAAACTTGTTAAATTTTGAGAAAAAAGTTGAGATAAAATGTTGAGAATAAAGTAATTAAATTACAAGTCGAGATAAAATGCTGAGAATAAACTCGTTAAATTACGAGAAAAAAACTTGTTAAATTTCAAATAAAAAGTTGAGATAAAATGTTGAGAATAAAGTAATTAAATTACGAGAAAAAAGTCGTTAAATGAGAACAAATTTGTTAAATTATGAGAAAAAAGTCGTTAAATGAGAACAAATTCGTTAAATTATGAGAAAAATGTCGTTAAATTTCGAGAAAAAAGTCGAGATAAAATGTTGAGAATAAAGTCATTAAATTACGAGAAAAAAGTCGTTAAATTACGAGAACAAATTCGTTAAATTATGAGAAAAATGTCGTTAAATTTCGAGAAAAAAGTCGAGATAAAATGCTGAGAATAAACTCGTTAAATTACGAGAAAAAAACTCATTAAATTATGACTTTATTCTCAACATTTTATCTCGACTTTTTTCTTGAAATTTAATGAGTTTTTTCTCGTAATTTAACGAGTTTATTCTCAACATTTTATCTCAACATTTTTCTCGAAATTTAACAAGTTTTTTCTCGAAATTTAACAACTTTAATCTCGAGATGGTTTTATTTTTTTATTATTGCTTGGCCCTAATCCTCTTCCGTAGGCCTCCATTAAAGTCACAATATGCAAGATTTTTGGATTAAAATATCCCAAAACCACTAGAACAGTGTTATATATTTTGTTGACTTGACCATACCCGCGTTACTCTCGATTTCTCGTTTTTTTGTTTATATTAATATGATTTTCTAAAATCGATCTAGTTTACTGAAGTGTGCAACAAGTGTCTCGCAGCAGCCGCCGAGCGAACGCTCAGAGTAATGTTATAACATCATTTCCAACACTCAAATATATCTAATATGATAAACAGCGCTGCTTTACCCCACATACGCTTGACTGGAAGAAGCTAAAGCGGCGACTGTGGCATAATAAAAGTTCTTATCGCACTCGTCTCTCATTATCAATCGCTCCAGCGGCCTCGTTCAACTCCAACATCACTCGCTCCTGCTCTGCTTCATACTACAGTAACGTTAATAATCTCATCCATGAACATGATTTCTGCCCGAGTCCTATCGGATTCTTTTCCAGCGGCTGTGAGGTGAAGACAACACCTCCCGTGATTCCACACTCGATCTCAGCGTCATCAAGCTACACCTTTGTTTTGAATAGGCGACATCTAGTGGCGAAAAATTACATATTGTGCCTTTAAATGAACACTAGACACAAGACACTTTGGTTATTGCTTTAATTAGATTAGAAGCGATGTTGTGACGCACTCATTGACTGGACAGTGAGGAGAAGGTTTCTTCTAATCCTCGATCAGAACAGAAGAACATATCTCACAGATGTCAGATTCAGCCTCGAGCCAATGAAATTCCAGCTCATGGAGCCCAAACAGAACTCTGGGAATTCTGTCTGGGCTCTGAGCTAAATCAGCTTGGCAGCAACTGAGCACAAATATTTTCAGAGAACATTTTCAACATGGAGCTTCTGCTGGCTCGGCCACAATACACAACCACCAGCCGCACACACACACACACACATTTCACGATGCATTTTTGGAATGTTCAGGAATTTTCCTCTGTCAAACCTGATTGAACTGATGGCTTCTGGATCTGTTTTAGGTGTGTTTTATTCTCTGAAGGAACAATGGAATAGCTTGCCGCTTACCTCATCCTCGCTTAAAACAATAGAGCGCCGAGCTTTTGTTTAATGCTTCTTTTTCCTTTCATCTCGTCTCATTTGAAGCCAGTCTTCTGGAATAATATCATCACCATACTGTCTCCAGGCACAAGCCAGAGGGGGAACTGATATTCATAATGAAACATGCACTTTCATTAAACAACAAAGACACGGGGCATCATAACACCAGTGCATAGGTTCTTTTTAGTTATTAATAAAGCAATAATTCATTAAAGCGTGCTGTTTTCTTTGTTCCGTCTCATTGTGTATTAGACCGGCCTCATGAAACATCCACTCAAGGTTGTTAAAAC
This sequence comes from Ancherythroculter nigrocauda, assembly GCA_036281575.1. Lineage (NCBI taxonomy): Eukaryota > Metazoa > Chordata > Actinopteri > Cypriniformes > Xenocyprididae > Ancherythroculter > Ancherythroculter nigrocauda. The sequence continues at coordinate 41,894,544 of VTFQ01000009.1, read as the reverse complement.
ATTGATGATGTTATGCACATTAGAGATTCATTTAAGTGGATCTTCAGGGTCTCCACAACACAAGATTATCTGCTCACATACTGTATCCACACCATCATAAACTCTCTGCCCTGCGCAAACCTCGTCTATGATATGATCAAACACCTCAGTCCTCCCACTCACAGCATTCTCGAGGGGACAGGGAGTAAACGGCCTGGTGTTTTCTTAATTGTTTGCAGCTAGTACTCGTGTGTTCTCACTTCTCACTCAATTATGCTGAAAAAGGAGCTGCACTGATAGGTTGCCGGGTGTTTGTCCCAGTCGCCACACAGAGAAAAGTGTGGAGGAGTTTGAGGAACAATATCACAATGATGCCATCTGCTGGTAAACTCACAGTACTGTGATTTTAGCAGTCATTCTGTTACTGGTGAGTTATTTTCATTAAAACTATTAATTAAAAGATTTATGTTACACTCTAAAAAATGCTGGGTTAAATATGGACAAAACCAGGGATTGGGTTGTTTTCACCCAGCCATTTTTTTTTTTTTTAACCAGTTTTGGATTTATTTTTTAGCCAGCAATATAGTAATACAGTAAAAGGCATGTTTTTGCTCACCCCCAAATAGGGGCAAATTTGTGGGGTATTTTAAGCTGAAACTTGACCAGAACAGAGACTTATATTACATTTCGTGTGAAAGAGGGCATAATAGGTGCCCTTTAACCCAACCTGCTGGGTTTGTCCATATTTAACCCAACTTGGGTTGTTTTTAACCCAGCATATTTTAGAGTGTAATTAAAGCTGAAGCTACTTAGTAAGTAAAGCTAAAATAATAATAATAATAATAATAATAATAATTATAATAATAATATATTAAAAAAACATATAAATATTTGTTAAAAAAGGGAACATTTATAATTTAATTTAAAAATAATTTAAAAGCACTAAAATTATTAATTTGAACTAAATAAAAAATAAATAAATAAATAAAAACTGAAAAAAGAAGAAATGAATAAAATGACAAAAGCACATAAGTAAATGACTAAAAAAATTAACTAAAATTAACATGGAAACAAAAAAATGTAAAAATAAAAGCTAATTCAAAATATTGATAAAATTATAATAAAATTGCTGGTCCAGAAATGGGTTTTAAGGATTGCAAGAAAAAAAGGGAAAATAAAGAAATAAAGAAAAAACTGCAGAATGGATGTTATAACAATTAATCAAATTTTATATTTTGGGAGGACTCATATATATATATATATATATATTTTTAAATATATTTTTTTATATATTTATTTAATTTGTAACTTTAAAGGCTGTGCATCTACTATATTTTGGCACAATTTTAATAATTTTGGCACAAAAATAAATTTTTTCATTGGTAAAATGTAATTAAAAATTTAAAAAATAAAAAAAGATTTTTTATTTATTTTATTATTTGATTTATTTAACCCTAACCCTACATATTATTTTATTTTTATTTATTTATTTATTTATTTATTTTTTTACACACCCAAACACATTACGTTTTTTTACGTTACCCAAACACATCGAGATCCTGTAGCAAAACCAGTTGAGAACTTCTGCTCTAAAACATCCACCCATTTAAATAAATAAATAAATAAACCTGTATGACTCAGAGAAACAGCAAGTGTTTAATGGTATTAACAGCATTTAGAGTGACTCATGCCGAGCCGTAATGCCTCTGAAGGCTGAAGCTCGGAGCTGCAGGAGTTCATCCCATCAAATGTTGATGGATTATTTTAGTTCTTTTTTTTTCTTTCAAGCTGTGGATTTCCACGGGGAAAACACATCAAGTCACTTTAAATATTCAGAGGATAATTCATTATACCAGTTCCACATCCTTTCCGAAGCAAAGGAGAGAAGAATGAGATTCAAACACTGGGCTCGGTGGACGAACCCCCAAACTTTCAGAGCCCCTCGGGGTTTGAGGCTGACTGTCAGTGACTCCTGCAGCAGACAGGACGTCTGCATCCGTATCCCACAGGCCTTTAGGGCCCTTAAGGGCCACACGTAGCTCATCTGTACAACACAAACACACCATCATGACTCCACTGCTGTCATTATCTCTCAGATCAGATGGGTTTAGTTTTCTGATTGATTTGATCGTATGCCACTAGAGTGTGTTTTGATGTGAGAATTAAGCACTGTTTTGTTTTCACAATCTTAAAACAAGTGGAAAAAACAAAACCTGAGAATGAAGTATGGATGATGTGCTTTCTTATTTTACCAGTAGAGGGCAGTTGTGTATCAGGTTTCACTCATTTATTCACATCTAATTGGTATGTTTAAAATGTATTTAGATTTTAACCTGTTTAGCCTGTTTCTGAAATCCTTTTCCTAAGCACATGTCAGAACCTTGTCCCCTTCTATTACATTTTATCCTTCTATTCTACTATTCCCAACGCAGCAATCCATTACCTCTTCACAGAGAGAGAGCGGGACGGTTGAGGGATTTGTCTGTAATGCAGCTGGTTAGTGAAGATGGAGACGGCAGAAAGAGAGTGTCAGTGGGATTGAATCACTTCTCTTAGAGCTGGAAATTAGGGAGGATTTTTGGGGAAAAATATAGTGAACAATTAATTTAAATTTTCTTTATTAAAACTATTGTTGTAGTAATTGTATGATATTTAAAACATTATCTGTGTGAAGATTTAGAAGCATTTACTCTGTTTTCCACATTTTGGAAGTTGATGACCAGCAGTGTGACTTTTTAAATCCAACTAAAACATTTTCAAGAAGCATTTTGCAAGTTTTTTGTGTCACTATTATGCATGCAGTTTTATAACCTCATATTAATTGAGAGGCAACATATTTGGACTTTTAAAACGTCTTTTGTCTCTCACACTGCACCAAGACAAAATATGACATATTTTAAAGCTCTCTTATATATATATATATATATATATATATATATATATATATATATATATATATATATATATATATATATATATATATAGTTCAATGGGGTTCTATGTAGTTTTATAAGCTGTTGTCTCAATTTTAAAGTTTTTATATAAGGAGAAGTGTCTTAAATGATTGCATAATACTTGTATATTTAACAGGTTTCCTTTTTTTCTGCTGATAAAGTATGTTTATGAGCTGTTTAATTTGTCAAATTTAATCAAAACTATGAATTAAAACTAAATCCATAAAATGATCACATGATGGAACCCCTAGACGGTTCTATGACGTTCCTGATGGAACCCTTTAAGCTTCTATATAGAACCTTTTCTTCTAAGAGTGTGTTATGGATTTAGTTTTAATTAATGAATTGTAATTCGTTTTTTTATTTTGATTAAATCTTAAAGTTAAAAAGTTTGTAAACATACTTTATCACTGAAAAAAAAAATTAAATAACCCATTAAACATGAAAGTATTATGCAATCATTTAAAGGGTTAGTTCACCCAAAAATGAAATTTCAGTCATTAATTACTCTCCCTCATGTTGTTCCACACCCGTAAGACCTTCGTTCATCTTCAGAACACAAGTTAAGATATTTTTGATGAAATCCGAGTGGTTTATGACTCGTCCAATATAATCAACACTTTCAAGGTCCAGAAAGACATTGTTAAAACAGTCATGTGACTGCAGTGCTTCAACCTTAATGTGATGAAGAGACGAGAATACTTTTTGTGCACAAAAACAAAACAAAAATAACTTTATTCAACAATCTCTTCTCTTCTGTGTCATTTTCATACATTGTTTACATCCAGCACTTCCAGGTTCTACGTCAGAATGCTGACTCATTATTGGCCGGCTCCTGCATCACGTGATCAGCTTTGGCCAATACTGAGCCGGCATTCGGACATAAACACGGAAGCTTCACTGTGTGTCACCTGTGTAAGGATAATGACAGAGATTGTTGAATAAAGTCGTTATTTTTGTTTTGTTTTTGCGCACAAAAAGTATTCTCATCTCTTCATAACATTAAGGTTGAAGCACTGCAGTCACATGACTGTTTTAACGATGTCTTTAGTACCTTTCTGGACATTGAAAGTGTTGATTATATTGCTCGGATTTCATCAAAAATATCTTAATTTGTGTTCTGAAGATGAACGAAGGTCTTACGGGTGTGGAACGACATGAGGGTGAGTAATTAATGACAGAAATGGGTGAACTAACAGAACCCTAGACTTCTATACTGAACCCTTTTTCTGAGAGAAATATGTACCAAATTTTTCCCCCTCCAAATAATAGCTGGTCTGGGTTCAGTCTTGACGCTCTGAATATCTTGTTCTCGTTATCAGCCTCTTAGGGACTGTCTGTCTTGCTCATCTTCACCGTCACCTCGGCCCAGATAAAGCAGCAGCTGATCGATTGTTCTCCTGTGGGGTCAGAAGAGGCTATCTGCCTTCCTTAGCCAATCACTGTCTGGAGAAGAGAGGAATACACTCTCATCTTTGATCATCCCACCACAGCACTTCTGCATGGAGATTAGATACCCCTTCCATTTGCATAATTTAGTCAAACTGTTTGCAGAGTGATCTGGTGACATTTGAGAGAGTCCTATTAAGTCTTGATGTTGTTTTTGGGCTCTACTAGATTGAATGTTGATTATTTTCCCCATATTCTCCATTGTTGCAGCTCCTCTCTTCCCAGTCTGTCAGTAACGCTCTGTTTAGTTCCTGTCTCTATGAAGCCCCTCCTTCTGAAAAAGCACAATGTGCTCTGATTGGTCGGCTGGAGCAGTGTGTTGTGATTGGTGTTTGGGAAATGCCCCGCCCCTTACCATAACCGCCAGTTTCAACACACTACTAACTAACTCAACCAGGCCCCGCCCCTTTATTCTGCGCATTAATTATTTAAATGACTAATATTGTGAAGAAAACTCAAGATGGAGGCGTTTCAGGGAGTTCAGAAACACTGACACTGATATAGAGAATAATAATAAGCTTTTTCATGCTCAAACAGCAACTTTACACAGTAAAGGAAGAGTGTAATATTTCCTCTTTAACATGCAGGCCCTCTATCTGGCCCTGCTCCGGACCGTTCGCGTGCCTCTCTGATGAATGGGCTTTCAAAGCCGCAGGTTTAAATTACCCCTCAAGATGAGTTGGACACTGCAGCACTGATAAAGAAGATCATCTGGCCCATTACGTCAGGCCTAAAACACAAAGCCTTAATCCCTAATCTCAAGAGTCTTTAATCAGAGTCAGTTTGATGCTGGCGTATCGATACTGGAGCTCATTTGTGGTCGCGAAGATCCTCTGTGACTGAGACAGCAAAGGTTATCTGAAAGCTGGAGTTCGGGGTTAAATGTATGAGTTTCCTGCTTGGTAATGTTTCTCTGAGGAATCGGTTTTGAATTTCCCTGCAGTTGAGCAAGAATTAGTGTCAAAGCATTTAATGTTGACTTTTTGTCTACACGTAGGAAAGACATCTTGACTGTGGAGCATTAAACGATCTCGACTGGGCCGTATATTCTGTGGAGATTCGTTAGTTGAAGACAGACATGTGGATTCACCACAGCGTCAGCTCACTGTTTGCTCTCTCGTTTTGTGTGTGTGTGTTTGTAAAGACTGTGTGTGTGTGTGAGTCGAGAGACATTCCATCACTGTAAGTCTAGACCGGAGTGTTTTGCATTCTCAGCTCTAATTCAAACCTGTGGTGTCTGGTGTTGGGATCAAATCTGACACTTCTGCGACACGCCAGATAACAAGAACGTGAATTCGCTTCAGTTGACCCTTCGCAGAGACCCGTCCCCATTAGTTACTGTTGCTACGTCTGACAGGCCATGACGCTCTCATGCCACACATCATGTACAAAGTACATTGCGGCGCAAAGAGGACACTGAAAACATGCCGAAAACTGGTATGAAACAGTTTGAAAGAGCAGTTTTTTAAAGAGATTTAAACAGTAAATACCATTTTGTGGCTCTTTAATCATCTCTTCCTCTTTACTAGTTACAGCACCAAATAAACATGAATGAACATCAGAAGGTATGTTGTTTCAACTGCGGAAAGATGTTAATACACAAGTTCAAGTCCACTGACATTAATTTATTAACTCTCCTGTCAAGTTTGTTTGTTGGACCAAATGGTGCATTCTGTGTTGTGATTGGTCAGATCACCTGTCAATCAAACAGGGGTCGAAACCACATCATTTTGACTGGTTAGATCCTTAAATTATGGAAGCTTGTTTCCGCCATAAATAAAACAATTTAAAAGATAATTGTGACTTTTTATCTCACAATTGCGAGTTTACATCTTGCAATTCTAACTTTTTTTTATTCTCAGAATTGCGAGATATAAAGTCGCGATTACCTTTTTTTTTTTATTCAGTGGCGGGAACATATTAAATCAACAATAAGCAATCAAATAACAAGCCGATGAAGTAAAACAAACTTTTATTCCTCTGTTTTTTTTTTTTAAAAATGTAGCCCTGCCCTGCAAATAAAGGCTTTTTAAAAGATAAAAAAAGATTTTCCCTTTGAATGAAGTTTAATTTTAACTCCACTGACAGATATTTGTTCTTGTTTCAAGCACAAACTCACTTCATTTTCATATTTTTTTAAAAAAAAATAAAGACCAAAAATTACTTTATTAAAGATTTATGTTATTTAATAATAAGCAACTTTATTTTTGCAGATTATTAATAAAAAGCAACTTTTTTGCATCTTATATATATATATATATATATATATATATATATATATATATATATATATATATATATATATATATAAGATGCAAAAAAAGTTGCTTTTTATTAATAATCTGCAAAAATAAAGTTGCAAAAATAAATAAATAAAATAAAATTTTATATATATATATATATATATATATATATATATATATATATATAAAATTTTATTTTATTTATTTATTTTTTTTGATTGCACTGCTAACGTCACAAAACGTTATTACATTCTCATTAAATTGCAAGAAAACAACCATGGCAAGGGAAATGTCACCCACTGTTTCCATACATGATACCTAACATCCATGACTTAGAAATTAGATTTGTATTGAAATGTTGGTGATGGCCATACAGGAATGAAGAACAAGCTTGTTCATCTAAAAATTCCTATTTGAAGGTCATTAAATGGCCAGTGATGAAAAGTGTCTTTGAATGTTTTGAAGAAGTCCCTATGGGTCTCGCCTGAAGAAATTCTGTGAAAACCATTTCAAGCCTCTTCCTGGGACTAGTAGAAGAACATCCGAGCTGTCTGTAGGGACCATTCACAGACGTCATTTTCACTTTTGTTTGTGAAAAGTTATACACAACTTTATTTTTTTTTAGCTACTGCAACTGTTTTGGAGAGTTTAGGAATAGTCGATTTGTTTTAAAGGGTTTAGTATTCTACACCTGAAAAGAAAACTAAACCAAACTTAACAAAAACACTCTGGAACATTTTACATGTGAGCCTAACACTAGTTTCCTGTTGCAGATATGCTCAGACTGCTTGGTTTGTCTCAAACAAATATATATGTTTATGTGCTCTACTGTTCAAGTTTGGGATCTTTTAATGTTTTTGAGAGTCTCTTCTGCTCACCAATAACCACATACTGTCTTTTCTGTCACTTTAGTGCAGTTTTATGCATCCTTGCTTTATAATATAATTCATTTCTTTAAACAAAATACTGAACCCAAACTTTTAAATGGTACACTCTAAAAAATGCTGGGTTAAAAACAACCCAAGTTGGGTCAAAAACGGACAAAATCTGTGTTTGGGTTGTTTTAACCCAGCAATTGGGTTGTTTTAACCCAGAGAATGGGTTGTTTTAACCCAGCGAATGGATTGTTTTAGCCCAACAATTGGGTTGTTTAAACCCAGCCATTGGGTATTTTTAACCCAGTTGAATGGATTGTTTTAACCCAACAATTGGGTTGTTTAAACCCAGCCATTGGGTATTTTTAACCCAGTTGAATGGATTGTTTTAACCCAGCCATTGCGTTGTTTTTAACCCAGCGATTGGGTTGTTTTAACCCAGAAAATGGATTGTTTTAACCCAGTGATTGAGTTGATTTAACCCAGCGGTTGAGTTGTTTTAACCCAGAGAATGGGTTGTTTTAACCCAGAGAATGGATTGTTTTAGCCCAATAATTGGGTTGTTTAAACCCAGCCATTGGGTATTTTTAACCCAGTGAATGGATTGTTTTAACCCAATGATTGGGTTGTTTTAACCCAGCGAATGAATTGTTTTAACCCAGCCATTGGATTGTTTTAACCCAGCGGTTGAGTTGTTTTAACCCAGCGATTGGGTTGTTTTAACCCAGAAAATGGATTGTTTTAACCCAGTGATTGAGTTGATTTAACCCAGCGGTTGAGTTGTTTTAACCCAGAGAATGGGTTGTTTAAACCCAGCGAATGGATTGTTTTAACCCAACGATTGGGTTGTTTTAACCCAGCGAATGAATTGTTTTAACCCAGCCATTGGATTGTTTTAACCCAGCAATTGGGTTGTTTTAACCCAGCGATTGGGTTGTTTTTAACCCAGTGAATGGATTGTTTTAACCCAGCGAATGGATTGCTTTAACCCAACGGTTGGGTTGTTTTAACCCAGCAATTTGGGTTAAATGTTTGCCACAGTCTGGGCAGTTTTATATAACCCAACTATTGTTTAAAAATTACTGTATTTCTTGCTTAAAATGAGCCAAAAATATGTTTAATGGAAGAACATTTATTAATAAGTTTCATGAATTATTATTAAACAATAAACATTAAATTCCTTATTAATAACTGCTCAGCACATTGGGCAAACCTTCAACCCAACCGCTGGTTTGTCCGTTTTCAATCCAACCTTTTAGAGTGTATTATTTTCATTTATTTAATACACATGCATTATTATTTTTTCCTGAGGTGTTTTCAATGAGAAATAATGCATTTTACTGGAGGATATGTAAGAAACGGCTCGCTATCATTGCCGATCTCAGCTGCTTTTGTCCCACACTGGAGGGAAAGTATTTGCTTGCTCAACTAAGTGCTCTGAGAGCAATTGTACTCCAAAGGTAAAGGTTAAAAGAACTGAACATGTGCCAGGGCTGCTAACATATGCTGGCAATCTGAACACAGTCTATTAGAGTGACATTCTGTACCAGGTTAGAATCAAACAAACAGTTAATAGAACGAACTTGGCTGACACGAACATGCCAATATAAGTTTCATTTCAATTTGAGAAATGACATGCCTAAAGTTCGAAATGGTGCCAAACAATTGGAAAGTCTTTATGAATATATAAACTTCTGGAGCGCTGCACGTGCCCGCAGATCAGTCCAGTGTTTCTGCTAAAGAACTGCAGGAGTCTGGAAACCATTTCTGGCCTCTATCTTCAGATAACAATGTAAGTACTACCCTTCTGACACTTCCCAGAGAGCAGGTTTCCCTCAAACCACACAAAGCCTCCATTCACAGCTGGAATGAAAATACAGATTCTGAGCAGATGCCATCAGCGCCGGTTAGAGGACGAAAGAGCGTTGGTTTGGTAAAGAAAGTCCCTGAAGATGCTCTCAATGTTGATTGGTATATTTCCAAGAGCAGTTACATGATAGTTTGTAATTTGTATTTTAATTCTTTCCCCATCATTGACTTGATTTTCCGTTATTTATGACACAATGCTTCTCCTGCTATTGACAAGTTTTTCCGGCAATCCATGTTTTCTCTGTTATACGGTAGGGGGCGCTATTACGCATCTTCTGACAGAGTACAGAATCTTCGGATCAAAACACAGGTGAAGAAAAAGCAGAAACAAGCGATAGAAGCATTGCTGACGCACATGTTAAATAATGCGATCATTAAACATTAAAGGGTTAGTTCACCCAAAAATGTAAATTCTGTCATTAATTACTCACCCTCATGTCGTTCCACACCCATAAGACCTTCGTTTATCTTTGGAACACAAATTAAGATATTTTTGTTAAAATCCGATGGCTCCATTGTCAAGATAATTATCATTTTCAATGCCCAGAAAGCTACTAAAGACTTATTTAAAACAGTCATGTGACTACAGTGGTTCAACCTTAATGTTATGAAGCAACGAGAATAGTTTTTGTGCACCAAAAAAGCAAAATAACGACTTTATTCAACGATATCTATTTCAAAACACTGCTTCATGAAGCTTTACGAATCTTGTGTTTCGAATCAGTGGTTCGGAGCGTGAATCAAACTGCCGAAGTCACGTGAACTATTGAAATGTTTCGAAACACTTATGACGTAACAAAGCCCCGTTTACTGAAATCACGTGACATTTAAGTACTGAGTAATATTTATGAACTACATGTACTTTACTATAGGGTTAGAAGTAGGGTTTAGTTTGGTTTAGGGTTAGTTGCATGTAATCATGCATAATTTATAGTTATTATTATAGTAACTACATGACACTAAAATAAAGTGTTACCAAATTATGTACCTGAAATTGATGTGATAAACAAGTTCAAGTGAAAAGTAATGTCAAAAGTAATCTAAAAAAGTAATCCGATTACATTACCTAAAATGTGTAATGTAATAAACTGTATCTAACTACAATTTCCATCATGTAATTTGTTTACACTTGTTAAGTAATCTCCCCAGCACTGTGTACTATTTCAGAAGATGCTCAACAGCGCCCCCTACCATATACCAGTGGAAACACAAACACTTGTCTATGACAGAAAATTCTCGTCAATGGCGAGTAAAGAGTTAACAGATTATTTGTTGAAAGCTGAGTTTAGACTCCCAAGAGGGCGAAACTCACATCTCCTCATAGATATCACAGAAAGACATACACTGACACTCATAGCAACCGCTCAGGATTTGTCCCGCATTAGTGATGTCACACAGACAGTTGTGCGCTCGCCGAGGCCAATGTAAACAGCGAGTAACCGAAGGTGAACGTGTCAGCGCCGGACAACAAACCCCAGCTCAATTGGTGAACCCCTGATGGATTGCCCATAATGCACTGCATCTGGGAGCAATACAGCATAATTACAAATAAATGAGGATGTATCATTTCCTGGATTTGCACAGCGCTTGTCAAACTCAAGTTTTGTTAACACAGTCGCCCATTAATTGCAATAAATCGGTTATTGAATTTTCGCTAGAAGGCGGGACTCGATCACACCTCATTCGCTGTGAACGCAATTATATTTTATATAGTAAACAGGTTCAGCTCCCAGGGGTCCAATCAGGAATCACAGCAAATCAGAAAAGTGGTTAACGGCTGGCAGAATCAATCTGACTCTACCAATATTTGAAAATAATTTGGGGGTTTCAGATTACCGTCATTCCAGCCTGTTGAATAAAGGTCCTGTGCAGTACATTTGACAGAAATAGAGGATGTAAAAATGTTCCTGGGCTAAAAGAACGAAAGAAAAGGAGAAAAAGACACCTTTATGCTACTATGTGACACTCATTTAAAAGAGTGTTCTGTCGATTTTGGAATTAACCTTTATTAAACTCATTTATTGGCTTTAAAGTGGATGTTTTACTGGTAATCTCTGTCCACACACTGTAAACCTATTCTTGATTTATCTTATCGCTCTCTTTGAGTCTGTTTCTCTCAGTCGTGCCCTTGATGTTATTCAAGGCTTTTGTTTTCTCTCAATTGAGCTGAATAATGTTATCTAGCACATGTGCATTTGAAGTTCATGTCTTTGAAAAATGACGGACATGTTCCTGTCCAGTCCTATAGATGAGTTTCACAGTTTAACTCTTTCATACCCCTGAACTGTCTGCAGATCCCACCAATCGCATAAAACATTGGTAAAGACATGGTCAAATCAAAAACTGCAATACTGAGTTTGCAAAAAGCTTTTGTGCATTTTAATATTTTGTAATATATCTTAAATATATTGTCCACTCTAAAAAATGGACAAACCCAGCGAATAGGTTGTTTTAACCCAGCATTTGGGTTAAATGTTTGCTCAACCTGCTGGGTAGTTTAATTTATTGATTATTGTTTAGAAATGACTGTATAGCTGGATTAAAATGAATCCAAAATATGTTGGAAATTAAAAATCAGACACATAATTACTAGAGGAAACAATAATAATCAAAAGGTGAACATTTATTAATAAGCAATTGTTTAATTATATTTCATTAAATTTGTTAATAAATGTTCATTTCCAACATATTTTGGGTTCATTTGCAAAAAATACAGTTATTTTTAAACAATAGTTGAGTTAAATAAAACTACTCAGCAGATTAAGCAAACAATTAACCCAATCACTGGTTTAAAATAACCCAGTTGCTAATAGCTGGGTTAAAACAGCCCAATCGCTGGGTTAAAACAACCCATTCGCTGGGTTAAAACAACTCAATCTCTGGGTTACAACAACCCATTTGCTGGGTTAAAACAGACCAATCGCTGGGTTGAAATAACCCAATCGCTAATAGCTGGGTTAAAACAACCCAATCACTGGGTTAAAACAATCCAATCGATGGGTTAAAACAACCCATTCGTTGGGTTAAAACAATCCAATCGCTGGGTTAAAACAACTCAATCGCTGGGTTACAACAACCCATTTGCTGGGTTAAAACAGCCCAATCGCTGGGTTAAAATAACCCAATTGCTAATCGCTGGATTAAAACAACCCAATCGCTGGGTTAAAATAACCCAATTGCTAATAGCTGGGTTAAAACAATCCAATCGCTAATAGCTGGGTTAAAACAATCCAATCGCTGGGTTAAAACAACTCAATCGCTGGGTTAGAACAACCCATTTGCTGGGTTAAAACAGCCCAATCGCTGGGTTAAAATAACCCAATTGCTAATAGCTGGGTTAAAACAACCCAATCGCTGGGTTAAAACAATCAAATCGCTGGGTTAAAACAATCAAATCGCTGGGTTAAAACAATCCAATCGCTAATAGCTGGGTTAAAACAACCCAATCGCTGGGTTAAAATAACCCAATTGCTAATCGCTGGATTAAAACAACCCAATCGCTAATAGCTGGGTTAAAACAATCCAATCGCTAATAGCTGGGTTAAAACAATCCATTCGCTGGGTTAAAACAATCCAATCGCTGGGTTAAAACAGCCCAATCGCTGGGTTAAAATAACCCAATTGCTAATTGCTGGGTTAAAACAACCCAATCGCTGGGTTAAAACAATCAAATCGCTGGGTTAAAACAACCCAATCACTGGGTTAAAACAACCCAACTTGGGTTGTTTTTAACCCAGCATTTTTTATAGTGTAGTTATGTTTTATTGCTGGGTTAAAACAACCCATTCGTTGGGTTAAAACAGTCCAATCGCATTTTTTATAGTGTAGTTATGTTTTATTAATCAGCAAAGAAGTAAAGAAAATTAAATCAGCATTATGATTTTATGGCTTAGATCTCTAATGTTTAATTTTGTAAATGTCTATGGTGAAAATCTGAAACCATAGCCACTGGGGGAAAAGGGTTGTCGTATTGTTTGGTTTACATACCAGCATGATTTTTGTTCTCAGTTTTCCACAATTTTGCTGAGAATATTTTTTTTTTTTTGCAAAAACCCAAACCTATAGATGAGCCATGGCTTTAGACACAGGACAGGTCCAGCAGTTAAAAGTAAAAATAAAAGTAATTTTAGTGCCAACTTCTTTATGGGATTTGGTTTGATAAATGCATGCCAGGTTCATATGATTAGAAAATGTGAA
>VTFQ01000009.1:41813478-41875978 GCA_036281575.1 Ancherythroculter nigrocauda | reverse complement strand
AAACAGAAAGGGACAGTAGTCGTAACCTCTCGTCTCATCCAGGCTTTTAATGTGCGAGTGATGTTCCCTCTCTGACCCACAGACGCATTAGTTTGAGATCTGTGGCTGTTTGACATGATATGATGCTGATCTGATTATTGTGTTGTACAACAGGGTAACTAAAAGGCCTGCGTGAGCTTCATAATGAAAGTGAATAATGAAAGTTTGAGCTTGACTTCGTATCAATTGGAAACAAAGGTTTTAAATGTTGGACTGTGCAAATGCATTATTGCTTTGGGGAATATTAATAAAGCATATCTGGACTGTATTGATAACACACTTTGCTTTTGGCCGGAAATATCGGAATTATGATTGCACTTCCTTTGCTTGTCTGTTCTTCTTTACCTGGTTCTTGGCATTCAGTCTGATCACAATGGCTCAAAACCATGATCTCCATCATCGGTCCGCATAATGTTTCTATCAATCATCTTTTCTTTCCTGTTAGAGATTGATGTTTTCAAATGGTCAGCGATCAGATCCAAACCTCTTTCTGGAAAATAGGAATTCTATGCTTTGTTTTATTTTATTTCCTCTTGCAGGATATGATCTGTTTCAAGTTTTGAAAGAATGTCAAATGAAAGACTTTCCTGCTCTTTTTCACTGCAATCAAAGAGTAATATTCGTGATCACACACAAATGTTTAAAAAGAGTGCTTAGAAAATTGTTCTTAGAAATCTGGATAAAGTGGCATTTGTATTTTGAGAGGTATTTCTCTCAAATTTTGGGGGGTAATTTAATACATTATTCAAGCTATAATTTAGTAATGTGTGCTCAATACCATAACTAATTAACAAAATAGTTGTCCCGGCACAAATAAAGCAATAAAAGACTTCCCTTTTGTCAGACAGTATAAGTAAACATTTGGGCTCCAGCTAGTTTTGAGAGCCTGTCAATTTGATTTTTTTAAACAAGTAACATAGTCACCCATCTGTGCAAACTAGGAAATGTTCTCTCTAACAAGCTCCTAGTTTGGTAAACTGTCAGAAAACTAAGATCAACAAATACAAGCCAGTTTGATTGCCTGACCCGAGGTCACAGGGTTATACACCATGTGTTGGGGCATTCTCCTCGCAAATTAGATTTTATTTATTTTTTCATGCTAAAAGTCTTTGCATACATAGAGTATGATATAATATCTTTTGTGAGTAACCACAGATGGACATTTAACCTGGAGGCAACACTCTCTAAATTAAATTACTTACAACTTGTCTTGTAAAAAAATATATATGTTGAACAGTGTTGTAGTGACAGCTTCCAGTGCCAATTATGAATGTTTCAATAAGTTAAATTAAGTTAACACTAACTAATGCAAGCTTATAATGTATTTTTTTACTTGTAGTTCAGTTCTCTTGGTTCCTTTGGTCCAGAGCAAAAAAGAAAAAGATATAAAGCAACATCTAGCTACTGGGGTACCTCAGGGCTCAGTGCTGGGACCGCTTCTTTTCTCCATCTACATGTCATTACTAGCATCTGTCATTCAGAAACATGGTTTTTCCTTTCACAATGTTGGTGACACACAACTCTACCTCTCATTCCAGCCAGTTGATCTGATGCTAGCTGCTTAGGTTCATCAACCATTCCTCCACACAACCAACTCTGCTCAGAGTGCATATGGTCCCTCTCTAAATAGTGTTAAAATAACACTGAAGCAGAGTTAAAGTTAATGAGATAATTAAGCAATTAATTAAGTGATGATTGTGCATTAGTGATGAACACCTGCTGTTAACAAGCAGAATCACTGAAGAAAAGAGAAACACAAGAACTGACTTCAGTCACAGCCTTATTAATTGCTTAATTATCTCATTAACTTTAACTCTGCTTCAGTGTTACTTTAACACTATTTAGAGAGGGACCATATGTACTCTGAACAGAGTTGATTTAACTCTGGGGATTTTGCTGTGCAGGTATGCTTGAGAAGTCCTTTTTAGGGTTGCATCTTGTGACATCATGTCCTGTTTTCAGTTCGTTTAGATGTCTTTGGTCCATGTTGTGTTCTCCAGAGTTCATTTGGAAGCGGACCAAAACCCTCCTTTTCGTCAAGCAGCTCTGTTTTTTAGCAGTATTAATATTTTGAATGTGTGATGGCTGATATATGGCTAAAGTCATAAAACAAATTCTTAGCCCTCTAGCAAAGATGTGTCGATCTGTCATGCAATGCATGTTTTGCATTGAGGTTAATGGTTTTAAGTCTCCAATGTGTTAGAATGGCCTCACAAAGAGGAGTCACAGTTATCCGACCCCATTGTGTTTGAGCAATAAAAAGCAACACTGACGCAATTTAATAGATCGCCATCATGCTCTGAGGAGAATATGCCCCACGACTTGGTGCTCCAAATTCACTTGGGCTCAATTTCATAATCATTCGTCTCCATCAAGTTTGCAAGGGTCTATAAATGTCTACAGTAATAAGAAAGACGGCTCAAGGGATGAACCAGCTCTCAACGCAGCGTTCACTGGAAAATTTATTTATTTTCCCGCTGATGTTAGTCAAAGCATTTGTTACGGAAATTTCACCTTTTGACCAGAAACAAAGCATGCATTCTTGGGTCTCACTCTTTTTTTGTTTTCTTTCTGAGAATGCCTTGCAGTAAAATGCTGTGTAATGCAGAGCATAATGTATGGCCGACCCTTCATAAAATGTCTTTTTGATTAACAGCTTTTGTGTTGGATTGTATTTGAAAGATTCGCTTGGCTCTGTCCCATTTCTGTCTGTGGATTCTTGGATATAAGGGATGAAATCTCAGCGATGTGGAGCGGATGGCCTTGACATGTAATGTTTGATATCTGAAGAACTTAAGCCGCTTTTCCACCGGCGGGCCGAACAGTTCTAAGAATGGTTTCAGTTATATTTCTGATTACAAACCGTTCTCAGCCCATAATTCTCATCACAATTGGCTAATCGAGAACACTTTGGCCTGACAGTGGAAAAGCAGCTTTAGATACTAGAGTTTTACTGGATGTCATGTAAGAGAATTTGTTTTTATTTGTGTTCTTATCAGTATATTTCCCAATTCTTGCTCCATTGAAGAGTTGAGGGTCAACGAGATCGTCTGGTGGTCCCCTTTATGCCAAAAAAGATCTATATTAGGAGATATGCCTTGAATGATTGCATAATACTTCCATGTTTATTGGGCTTTTTAAATTAATTAGAACCTTCAACATCCATGGAACCTTTTAATTCAGTGGTTCTCAGTGCGCTAAAACTGTGTGATAAATGTCTGTTGTGATGTTTAATGTGAAAATAAATGTAATTTAGATGTTTTTTATCTTGTTTTTCTGTAATTATGAGGTTTGCACTAGTAACGGTCATGTCTCACGCACTTTACATCCGCGAACAACTCACACATGGGGCTAATCAACTTTTTAACTGCCTTTATTTTATTCTAACTTTTGCAAGTGCTGGAGTGATACACAATGACACATAAATTTCCCACTCCATTTCTCGTGAACTGATGTATCGATGTTCCCTTGTTCCCTGTGCCATTAACAGTGCACTTTAAACTGAACATGTACTTTCCTTTCGGACTGAAATCTCACTTATGCTGGTGAAATACTCCACTTTGCAATATGGGGAAAATAATGAACTTTCAAACCTGTTCTAGCAGAGCCCAAAGACAACATCAAGACTTCGTAAAAGGCTTAAAAATACATAAATACAGTACATAAAATCTTCAGGTTAACACAACCCATCTATGTGGAGTTTATTTTATGTGCTGCTGGTGGGGTCAGTGGAAATTGCAATTGGCAACAACATGCAAATGAAACAAATTCCTTTAACCCAAACTTTAGCCTTCCCGTTCTATGAATGGGGTCGACATCTGGGTGGGGTAATAAAGAAACCAAAAACAAAACTATTGAATCATCTTAGTTTCCTGAAAGAATGCACAATAAGAGCTTACCGTGTCAAGGACACGTCAAAATACGGAGAGACTGTGTGAAAGTGATTTGTGTGACGTGTCCAATGACTTACTGTTGCTTGACATTCCAGGGCATGGAGTTAAAAACAATCGCACTTTTCATCTGGAATCAAATGAAATAATTCCTGTTCAATTAAATGTTAGAGAATGATATGGTCATACTTCAGCGCAAAACAATCTGAGATCATTTCACAGAGAGCATATGTCAGTAAGCGTAGAATTTGAAGTTGTGACATATTATTTTATTACAATCAGATATAAGTCCCATTTGAGCTTTGCTTTATCCACTTATTATGCGATCATTTAAATAGTTTCTCTTTATATATAAACTTTTTGACATAAAAGAGTCAAGAACCCTACAGTTCTACATTGAGTCAGATTTTGCTCAGAACTTTTCGCTCTTTGGAATCCAATGAAACAGGAATTGTTACTAATGTTTCATCCAGTCACTGTTTGTGTCTGTGGAAAATAAAAAGCAGAGTAGCTTTCATGCTGAAGTCTAGATCCATGTAATGGAAGCTTAAGGATTTAGGAGATCATTCGTCTCGTTTGTTTCGAAGCTCTGACAGTCCAGGTGTTTGGGAATGAAATGATCCTTGCTTAATGATTTTTAGAGTAGGTGAGACTCTTAAAAGTTTGTTTTATAACGTTTAACTTGAGTGTGTTTATTGACTTCCCACTGTTTTTCATTTGTCTCCATTCATACTGTATTCTATAGTATAATGAATTTTTGGGCCTGTTTCAGTGAAACACAACCTCGTAGTTTTCAAAACCTTGCCAGATAATTACTGCAATTTACAACAATCAAATTTGACTGAATGACTTGACAAATTATATATGTATATAAAAAAAGCATGCATTGTATACACAGTAAAAACACACACTGCTACTCTGGGACTGACGATTTGTAAATGTACACTACTGTTCAAAACTTTTTTTTCTAACGAAATGAATACTTTTATTCAGAAATAAAAAGATAAAAATGACAGTAAAGACATACATAATGTTTCTGTTTCAAATAAATGCTGTTCTTTTGATTAAAATTCATCAAAAATAAAAAATAAAAAATCTGAAAACGTATCATAGTTTCAGCAAAAATATGAAGCATATTATATTGGTTTCTGAAGGATCATGTGGCACTGAAGACTGGAGTAATGATGCTGAAAATTCAGCTTTGATCACAGAAATAAATTATATTTTAAAGGTATATTAAATTAGAAAACTATTATTTTAAATTATAATAATATTTCACATTTTTTCTGCATTTTTAATCAAATAAATTTAGTCTTGGTGAGCAAAAGAGACTTAAAAAGTTAAAGTGGTCAGTTGCACAGTTTTCTGTTGATGAGCGAAGCCTGATGCTCTACATCATTTTTTGTCCGTCTGAACTGCTATTAAAGGACCATTAAAGGATTACAGTAGTGACAGAACTGACAAAAACCTGTCCTGACTTCTGTGGGGTCTGTGATTCTCAATGATGCAGGAATGGGAGAGATTTATCAGACTGTTTATGTCTATTTTTCACGTGAGAGAGGAAAAGAGTCTTTACATTTATGTTCTTGGTAATATGAGATGACCTTAGCATTAGTTTTCCCAATGCATTATCCAAGCTTTAACAAAACACACTGCATGTACTTTAACTGTACAATCAGCACATCATCTGTGTCGAGGTCGAGGATTGGGCAAAATTAGAAAGTTAAGAAAGAGCTCCATTTTCAGTTTTTGAGATAGAATTTGAATCAACTGGCCACACTGAAAGTTGCATGAATTTAAAACTTATTCTCAGTTCAATTCTTAATAACACACATTAGGGCTGCTCAATTATGCACAATTATTTTCGTCAATATTGAAATCACGATTATCGATACTTCAGCAAAAACTAATACTAGGTTGACTAATGTAAGAAAAAGGTCCTCAAAATAATTCCAAGATGCAAGTAAAAAGTCATTACAAACATTACAACAAGACTATTCAGATACTGTATGTAATAGACTACAACAAAACATTTAAATATCAAATGTAAAATAACACTGGATCTTACTGTACACATTAAACATAAATTAAAGCTACTGAAGTTATTCAGGCTAGATCAGTGATTGATTTTCCTTTGCCATTTGTTGTTTTATTATCATTAATGACAGACAGCAGCAGGTTTATTAGGCTGCTGTCACTTTAAGAGCAAATGCACGGATCCAATATACTGATACACATGTTTCTCAACTGTGTACATTTACTTAAGACATAACCCTCTGTGTTTACCTGATTTTGACTGTTTGTGCACTTTTAGACGCTTCTCCGAAGCCCATTTGCTTATGCTCGGAGCACGCTCAGAAAGCTACCTGGGAAACAGTGTCTCTTTTGCGGCTTAATGCGCTTTTAATAACACCGTTTAATATAGCTGCAAGCAGCAATTAACGGGATTCAAGTGTTTTAAGGCCTTTAAGCACATGCGTAAAAAGATTTTTTGTTTTCTTTAGCAAGACTGTAACCATCTCGATCATAGATAGAAAATAGCATTTACAGCCAATACAGGTCATTTACCATAGGAAATATATGGTTTTTAAAGCTTTTTAACAGTTATCAAGATTCAGCCAAAAATCTTGGACTAGTTCGCCAAAGTTGTTTTTTTGAAATAATCTCCAATATTTAACGAACAATTCGATGGATAGAGGCGGTCCTAGAGGCAGAGTTGCTCAAAATGATGAGTTCTACCATTTGGTACGAATTTCGTGGACGTGGGCGAAAAATCACGCTATCATTTGTGCACGTGAAAGACATGACTGCGCCCCCCCGGTGGCCAATTTCTTTCTAATTTCTTACAGGCCTCTAGGGAGTGTTTTTTGAGATGTGTCAATGTCAACAACGAAGACAGTGCATGACAATTTTCAAGTCGATCGGACTAATGGTGAAGTAGATATAGCCGTTTTTATGGTTTTTTTCCTGTTATAGCGCCACCAAGTGGCCATTCACTGAGCTCTTACACAGGTGTGCTGAAAATATCTAATTTATGGCTGTTTTAGTAAAAGTGGCTCAGTTCACTTCAAACGTTTTGCCGGCTCTTAGCGACTGATCGAATCGAAGTGTCAACTTTTTTTCTTTTTTTTTTTGATAAATATTGACAATCAGACTCTGTAGAATCTCGCTGCACTGGTTTGGTTCCGACCGGGTCAGAAACCTAGGACTAGTTCACAAAAGTAGGTTTTCCAAAAAATCCGAAATACCCGAAAATTCGACGAGTGAATCCGAGGCATTCATCTTGTCCAACTTCAGCCAAAGATTACAACGATATACATGAGCTGGTTTAGGAGTTATGAGCCATTTCATACTTTTGACGGCTGTAGCGCCCCCATCAGGCCGATCAGGGCGAGCCTTGGTTATGTTTTAGATGGTATGAGTACTACCAGCCCTCAAAGTTTCAAGTCTTTACGGTTTGTTCTGCCTGATCACTTTTAGGGGAGAATGATGATCCTTGGAAAATGTAACAATTACAATAGAGTTTCAGCGCTACGCACTTGAATCCCCTAAATATCAAACATGTCCCACAGCAGTAGACTGCATTTTACATCACTCACTTATTCGGCTGATTTGGATGTTACGTTTGGGCTTTTAAGGGAGAAACGAAAGCGTACCTCTGTGAAGGAAAGGAAGGTGCGCTGGATGGAATGAAGTAATCATTTTACCTCTTTTATCTTGTTTTCATAATCGTTGGAAGCCAAAATCGAAATCGAAAATCAATTATGATTAATCGCACAGCCCTAACACAGTCATGGTGGTGCATTGGTACTTGTGATGACTTGACCTGCTGCCTTGTGCGGTTTCAGAAGAAAGGGTGTATCAGTTTAAGGTGTTTCATATTGCATGAATAATATCGTGACCTGAAGTCATTGTGCTCTCAACAACCACATCTGTGTGATCTGATATTGAAAATGCTGTGCATGCAGTTTTCAAATAGCAGAAAAAGTATCTAAACCCATTTCAGCGTGATGTCATGACCCATAAGATGGCAAGCAGCCTTCCAGGCGCAGAAAATCCACCTTGACAAATGGCATCATGTTTGGAGTAGCAACCAAACCGAATGCAAAAACACAAGCCAACGCGAAATTAGTTGGGTAAGAAGATAGCCGGGATTCTTAAGACGTCAAACCCGTGTATGATGTCAGCTGATTCCACACAGGATAACTATAGAAATGTCTTCATTTAGTGCGTTTGGAGACAAATGTGTGTCGTTCAGAGCTATTTAAATGTGCAGCTCTGTGATCAAATTACTGTGGTGGAGAAGTTTAGAAGTGACAGACCTCCATCCAGCAGCAGAGTATCACACACAGGGATCTGAGCGCTCTGATTAACGGATAATGTGTGTAATCAGGGAAACCCGATGCATGGAACTGCCTCAAACCGCAGAAGACAGTACAGCATGTTTCTGTAATTACACAAGTGAATTCTGTGGGAAGGGAGACGGCGAGGTGGTTTCTCCAGGTCGCACCTCCATTCACTGCCGGCCTGATTTGTAGTTCAGTGGATAGCACATATGATACAAACACCTTGAGTTTTGGTGCTCATGTGGGAAATGCAGGTTTGAATCCAGCCTGCGCAGCATCCTGATTCTGTTCACCTCATAATTTTCTGTCATATCTATAGTTTTACTTTTAATAAAATGACAGAAACTCCAACATTAAAAGGTCCTGTTTTCTGATGCACCATGTTTAAAGGTTAGTTAAATAAGTCATACACCTCTCGGATTTCATAATAATATCTTAATTTGTGTTCTGAAGATGAATGAAGTTCTCACGGGTGTGGAACGACATGAGGGCGAATAATTAATGACAGAAATTTTTATTTTTTGGGTGAAGTAACCCTTTAAGGCGAGACACTAAAGGCAAAAACATTGTTTTTTCATGCATCTGTCAATTTTAAGATTTCGGGCATTTGGCTTTTCAGGCCGTTTTCTTAAAATGAGCTTTTTCTCTTGCACTGAGCCAGAAGTCTGATGATATACATTTTATTCCTAAAAATATGGTGAAAATTTATTTTATTTTTCTGGCTGTTTACAGTATTTTCTTATGTGTGGAGTTATAAAAAGAGAAATCCAAAATTCCCTCTTTAAAAACCTTTGATTTTAATATGTAAAATAAATGAAAATAAATTCATCCAATGTTCAGATTTTTGTTCTAGAATTGTATGCAAAGTAGTGCATATTTAATTAGATAATGCCTCAATTGCATATTTAAACATTTCAGAAAACTTGTAATACATTAAAAAAAAAAAATCCCCTCCACAGACATCACTTTTGGCCACTGCTGTATTTCATTGAAATAATAATAATAATAATAATAAATATAGCTGCAAGCAGCAATTACGGGGCAAGCACAAAAATGGCACAAGAAGCCAGCCAACATGGCTGGGAGCATCAGACCAACAGCAGCAGTGAGCAATTAAAGACCTATTAAGATCATTTTAGGCAAAAGAGCTGAAAAATGAGCAAAAATGAGGATTTACTGGTTCATCACTTTCGACCAATAGGTGGTGCTGTGTCCAAATTAATGTGGTATGGTCAGATTGAGGTGACAATGACACTTGCAAAGTTTGGTGTCAATATGTCAAAGCATTGCAGAGATACAGCTTCAAGACTGGGTTTTGCATCACGTCTCAAATTCGTTGCTCGTTGCATCAAAAACAATTTGATGTATCGACTTGAAATCCATAACTTTTTGTC
The DNA here is from genome assembly GCA_036281575.1 of Ancherythroculter nigrocauda. Classification (NCBI taxonomy): domain Eukaryota; kingdom Metazoa; phylum Chordata; class Actinopteri; order Cypriniformes; family Xenocyprididae; genus Ancherythroculter; species Ancherythroculter nigrocauda. The sequence goes on along the minus strand of VTFQ01000009.1, from coordinate 41,866,309 downwards.
GGCATGGTCTGAAGATGATACGGTTCAATTTTGGTGAAAATCGGAGCAACGGTCTAGGAGGAGTTCGAAAAAGTAGGTTTTTAAAGAAAAACAATATGGCGGACAGGAAGTTCAGCTGACTATGGCAAATTTGATATCTATGTTCTCAGCATGACCCAAGGAATCCACTGGGATAAGTTCCATTACAATCAGTGAATACAGTCATAAGTTATTAGCATTTTTGTAAACTTTGTTATAACTTTTGACCACAAGGTGGCGCTGTGCCGAAACTTCTCAGGCTCCTTCAGGGCATTGTCCTGATAACCCATACCGAGTTTCGTAACAATACGCTAATGCATTCGTAAAATACAGCATTTTAGCACAAAATTCAAAATGGGAAAATTGGATATTATTTGTCTCGGCATGATTCCCTGAATCCAACAAGACCAAATTTATGATTTTTGAACAAACCCATCAGAAGTTATAAGCAAAAATAGCCATTTTTCATATTTCCGCACCAGTAGGTGGCGCCGCGCCGAAACACAGCATGATGCCCCAGGTCATGCTTGTGATGACATATACCAAGTTTGGTCTGAATACGATAAAGCTTTGTGGAGATACAGCCTTACGTCTGTTTTCGGTTGCGCGTTTTTCGAAAACGGTTTAAGGAATCGACTTGAATTCCATAACTTTTTGTCGCCATGGTCTGAAGATGATCTGATTCAATTTTCGTGAAAATCGGAGTAACGGCCTAGGAGGAGTTCGAAAAAGTAGTTTTTTCAGAAAATTCAAAATGCCGGAAAAATTTTCATGACGGAAAATGACGTCATAGGGTGCAATCGATTCGTCTTGACCCAAGGATTCAGAGGAAATTTTGTTTCTAACCCTTACGGTTCAAAAGTTATTAACATAAACATAAGTGCAACTTTGGACAGCTGGTGGCGCTAGAGGGATTGAGTTAGAGACTCCAAACTTGCTATGGTCATAGTTCAGACTGTCCTCTAACTGTGTGCCAAATTTCATAACTTTCCCGCAAGCGGTTCTATGGGCTGTCATAGACTTCAAGAGCGGAAGAAGAAGAAGAAGAAGAAGAAGAAGAAGAAGAAGAAAAAAAAAAAAAAAGAACGCCAACAGATACAATAGGTGCCTCCGCACCTTCGGTGCTTGGCCCCTAATAATATAGGCCTAGCAAATTATTAAAATCTGCTTTTTACCTTTAGCATATTCTGTAAAACACTAATATACATAACTGATAAGAAACATTTCAATGGAAAAAACACCAAATTTGAGGGAATTCTGCATGTCAATTTATGGTTAAGATGACTTTTTTTAACTTTCAAAAACTGAATATTTAACAGTATTTTACTGTATTTTTTCAGTAGCAATTTTGAGTATGAGCACATTTAATTGTTGCTTTTCCACTGATTAGATAAACACAGAGTCCAAAATTAACACTTGCAAGTTTTAAATAATTTATTAAATTTAAATGTAACCAGTTGGAACTAAAAGATTAATGATTTAAATTGCGATGCAAGAATGATATTATGACCTTCACCTTCTCCTCTAACAACTTCACCTCAGTGGAAATTTCATCTCTAGAGGTTTTTCCTCTTTCCCAGTCCACGTCTCTGTAGCGTGCCGGTTCTGTGGAGGAACGGGAAATGTGTGTTGACCTCAGGGAGGGAGACAGATGAAGAATGGTTCCAGATTCTTTGTAAACACTCTTATGAGGAGCAGCTCCTCCCGTGGCCTGGAGAGATAAGAGAGCGACAGCAGCGAGAGCAGCCTTGATCAGAGAGATTACGAGCTCTGAACCCAAACATTCAGCTCAGAGATCATACATCAGCGAGCACCTGGGATGAAGATACACACGCAGCGCACTGTACAAGCATGTTTCGGGGAGATGTTTTATTGCTGCAGTGAAGATGGGAATCCTATAAGCTGTCATTTGTCAGCTTGCATTTCACAACGATTACAAACTATAAAGGTAATGAGAAATAAATCCCCTTGGCTGAAATAGTAGCCAGATAAGTGTAGTTTTAAAAGAAAGGAAATTCATGGAGAACGGCAGCAGTGCTGAACATGAAGATAAATAAAATCTGCTATTGGAAATGAAGGGCTTTTGAAGTTGTTTGGGTGGCACATTTGCTTCCTTCTCACTTCATAAACATTTATGCCATGCTACTGATTACTGGATGTGTCTGTAACAATCTCAAAATTATTTGTATCTGTATTTGGATGAAACTGGAAGTGGGCAGGGCTTTAACTGTACATTTAAAAAATGACTTGATAAGACCGATTTAAACCGTTTAAGATCATTTTAAATCAAATGCATTGGCTTTCTTATTCTTCTTCTTCCGCTCAGGGAGTCTATGGCAGCCCAACCGCTTGTGGGAAAGTTATGAAATTTGGCACATTGGTAGAGGACAGTCCCAACATTAACTACAGCAAATTTGGTGTCTCTAGCTCAAACTCTGTAGCGCCACCACTTGTTCAAATTTTCACTCTCATTTTTATTCTAATAACTTTTGAACCATAAGGGTTAGAAACAAAATAGTTTCCTCTGATTCCTTGGCTCAATACGATTCATGCTAGTCCGTCATTTGCCTTCATGAAAATTTTCCCACCAAATTTTCCCGCCAAAATAATAACATGCAAACTAATTCGAAGAAAAGCATGCCAAATCGGACGCAAGGCTATATCTCTGCAACGCTTTAGCATATTCTGACCAAACTTGGTACATGTTACTACAAGCATGACCTGAGGCTAAATGGTGTGTTTCAGCACAGCGCCACCTACTGGTCCAGAGATAGCAAAAATGGCTATGTTTGCTTATAACTTCCGAACGATTTCGCTGGTCTTGTTAGATTTAGGGCAGCATGCCGAGTTGAATGATATCCACTTTTACCATGTCGGCCATTTGCTGTATTTTTTTAAACTCATTAGCGTATCATTACGAAACTCAGTATGGGTCATCAGCACAATGCGCTAAGAAGTTCTGAGACAGGAGCCCGAGAAGGTTATGGTTTGTGCATTATGATTTAGCATTAAAACAACGTTCGCGAATATCTTCGAAACCGTTAATCCGTTCGAGACGAAACCACAGTAGGAAATTTGGAAACATAGGTCGTTGGCCATACATTAAAGCTCAAATGCCAAATTTTTTTACGTACTCATATATACATGTATGTAACTCCTAAACAAAAAGAGATATTTTCCTCCCCAGAGGACCCTTGTGTAAGGAGTTATGTCAGGACAACCTCAAATAAGAGGAAGTTAAAAGAAAATATTCAGTGCTTGGAAATTGCTAAAACAACCTATACTATACACAGGCCTAAATATGCAAGCAAATGATAAAGAATGAATAAATGCTTGAATGAATGAGTTATAAATGAGTTTGTACTGTAGTTATGAAAAAGTTGGCAACTGCATATGATTTTTTCTGGCAAACTTTAGTTTAGGGTCCAATTCTCACTATTGACTACCACTTTTGCTTCAATAAACTCCTAATTACTGCTTGTTAATAGTTAGTAAGGTAGTTAGATTTAGGTATTCGGTAAGATTATGGGATGTAGAATATGGTCATGCATTAATAAGGCATTAATGTGTGCTTAATATGTAATATGCATGCTAATAAATTGTGAAAAATGGACCCTAACAACTAAATTTACAGTTTTTTTTTTTTTTTACTGAAACTAAACTTTTAGCACAAACTTTTTATGATTTTTAAAAAAAAACAAAAAAAAAACAGGACTTAATATCTTTAGTCATGCTGCTTCCCTAGTAAATGTATCTTGATTTAAGAATGTTTAGATATTTAATGATATTTAATTTTTTTTTGCTGTTTTTTGCCATGCATATGACACATTTCAGCTTGGATTGTTTTATGAATGTCACAATGGGTTGCAAGCTCTGCAGAGAGGCTTTTGTTGAAGAATGAAAGGCAACTAAAACCTAAACTAGGTGGAACATGCTAATGAAAATGAAATTGCCACAAAGAAAACAAGATGTCTGACATGATTCCACTAATAAAACACTGTAATGCCAGTAACAATGCTGCAGCTGCACATCAGCACATCTGCACACTATAATCAAGACTATAAACATCGATGTGCTGTACAGCGTTTGATTGACAGGTACAAGAGCGCACATTCCCTAAACTTGACATGAACTTTCCCATCAGTGAGGAAGACAGAGGGTTGCTTTGACATACCTAGACCTCTGCTGGTTTTGCCCAAGAGATCCGGCCTGAGACGAGCAGGAGCTTGAGCCTGTCATTCATGACATCATCCCGGTCGGCATGTGCCACCAATCAAACCGTCTGTCCTATAGAATTAGACTGAGGTGCGAGAAAGCAGACTAAACATGTCTTTCTCTTCTCTTTTGGACACGTCATGAGTGCTATTTTCCCTCCTCTTTTATTTCTGTCTTTTCTTTTATTCTTTTTGCAGGCCAAATCGTTTCTTTGTGAGAAAGCCACTTGTGCATGTTTGATCGTCACTGGATTTGTGAAGGAAGATGGTTGCGTATTCACCACAGAACATTCAAAATGTGCACCAGCCATTGAAACGCCACATTCAATTGGTTGTGTTGAGCTCGCCGAGCTTGATATGCTATCAAATGAGATGTCGAGAGGCTTTAGTGTGACACATTTCAATTAGGCTGTTTTCCCCCTTGGGGAGCCAATGAACTGAGAGGCCTCGGTTATGGATGGGATGAACTGGTCCATTGAAGACGGAAGAATGCGGCTGTGTGACATATTAGTGCTTGGTAATTATCCAGTGAAATGGATGAATAAGTCCGCTGGCATCAGTTCAGCTCCGTCATCGACTGAGAAGCCCCCTGTGAGTAAATGTTTTGCCAGACTCTATCCGCAGGAGAGCAGTTGAGACAATGAAGAGCTCGTCACGTTCAGATTGTCATTGTTATCTTTGGCGTTTTGCGCACCGGCTTCTTTATGCCGTCGTGCTGGAGTTGTCTGCAAGCTACGGAATTATCATTTTTTTTACTGTAAGAATTGCTACAGTTGCAATGTTTTATTATAAAGCACGTATTTGTTTTCTTGAACACACATGACCTTCAGCATTTAAAACATCTTCAGTGTGCAATAAAAGCTTAAAGAACAATCTCAGCTAACAGGGAACGTTCTGGGTTATGAATAAACTCTCTTCCAGTAATGTTCATAGAAGAAAGTTATTTGGTCTTTAAAGGGGTTGTTAATTATGATTTGACTTTTTTAACTTTAGTTAGTGTGTAATGTTGCTGTTTGATCATAAACAACATCTGCGAAGTTACGACGCTCAAAGAGAGATATTTTCTTTAACAGAAATCACTTTTTAAGGACTACAACAAACGGATGGTAGGGACTACAACAAGTTTCTTCCTGGGTTTGTGACATCACAAACCCTAAAATTTACATAAACCCCGCCCCCATGAACACTCAACAAAGGGGGCGGGGCCATGTTGGGCTGCTTTAGAGAAGAGGAAGAGTTGTTGTAGTAGAGTGTCCTTCATTTGACGCCGGACTGCTTCACAAACTTAACGCTGGATTTGCACAAAAGATGAACATGACGGCACATGCTAGTGGATGAGTTGAATCAACTCCACAGCAACTTCTTTATACCATTCAGTAACGTCCTAAAAGTTGTAACTTCTTCCTGAGTCTCTCCATCAGTGTCGACTCCGGTTTGAACAATGTAAGGCTGAACGCCGTCGTCATTTTGGCTGCGTGAGATTCTCCAGCTCTGTTGTTGTTGAGCTGTTAAAGCTCCGCCCTCTTCTGGAAAGGGGTGGGAGCAGCAGCTCATTTGCATTTAAAGGGACACACACAAAAACGGCATGTTTTTTTTTTCCTGAAATGTTTTGTAGCTCGTTCATCTAACGTTTTATAAATGTAACTACTTGTTTCGGAATGTTCAAAGAACATTCAAAAGTAACATTGGTAACACTTTCTATGAAGACCATGCTTATAATGATGTATAGGCCCATTTATACTTATTTATAAGTATTTCTATTCTATAAATATATTTATAAAGCACCATTAAGACCTATACTGCATTATAAGAACAGTTATAGATACAGATATTATTTTTATAATTACTTATAAGCCATGCATTTGCTTAGATTGGTTCATTATTTTATTACAGGAATTATTGTTCATTAGTTACATTTACAATTAAGCAACTTAAAATGTATAATGAGCACACGATTTCTTAACATCTGATTTAGGAAAATGTGTTTTCACTTCACTTAAAGCCATCAATGATGCATTTATAGAGATTAGTAACTATTATTACTCACAACAAGTATTTATAAGAACACAACACAACTATTAACAATATATTTACTAATTTGACAAATAAATGTAAAATTATAACTATAATATAATAACATTATAGCAATGCAGGCTGCATCTTTATAAATACATTCATGGAACCATATGACTGACTAATTAATACTTATAAATCAGTGTATAGTAGATTATGAGCATTGAAAAAGCAAATGCATAACTTATTTATATAAATAATATAAATGTAACCGTTCTTATAATGCGTATAGGTCTTAATAAGTCTTTATAAATATGTTTATAAAATAGTAATACATGCTAATAAATAAGTATAAATGGAGCTATAATTCATTATAAGCATGGTCTTCATAGAAAGTGTTACCGTTCCCATAATGTTTGAAGAATGATAAAATGGAACGTTCCCTTAACGTTCGTAGACACATTCTGGAGACTCCAGATTCTTATATTACATCTTGTTGTTGTTGTTGTTTTGTTTTTTGTTTGGTCGTTCATCTAACGTTTTTTTAAATGTTACTACTTGTTTCAGAACTTTCAGAGAACATTCAAAAGTAACATTGTTTGAAGAATGATAAAATGGAACGCTCCCTTAACGTTCGCGTAACCAATAAAAAAAGTTTTTTAAAACATTTAAAATCTGGATATGTAGAGAAATAACGTTTTCATAACTTAATGAGAACGTTTTTAGAACATCATCTTCTGTTAGCTGGGATATTATATATTTCGTGGTCTGTGATGAAGATGTTGGGAGTCTAAGCAGTTAAAACTGGCAGCATGAATAAGATGTTTGTTTTCTCGCAGCATGTTCTATGTTTACATTCCAGCCCAGACTTTGGTGTGTAGATTACACAAATCAATTACGACGGTGTAAATATGCACGGTTTGTGCATTTCCCCGAAAACTTGAGTAAACGCCAAATCACAGACTGTTCATCATGTTGGTCTTTGAAGTTCTGACCTACTACACTGTAAACATGATAGAGAGACTCTGATTCAGTGGGAAACTAAAGCTGGAGTCGCTTGTCTTCTAAATCTGTGGTTTTCAACTGGCTTTACTTCAGGATTCATTGATATTGCCATGGACTCAACAATTACTAAACTATTATTAAATTATTATAATTATTAAAATTATTATTTTTTTGGATATTATTATTATTTATTATGCATGTTTTCTCCTCCCTTTATTTATTTAAACTTATATATATATATATATACAGTTGCAAGAAAAAGTATGTGAAATCTGTGAAAATGTGAATAATTTTAATAAAATAAGAGGGATAATACAAAATGCATGTTATTTTTTGTTTAGTACTGTCCTGAGTAAGATATTTTACATAAAAGATGTTCACATTTAGTTCACAAGACAAAACAATAGCTGAATTTATTAAAATAATAAAGTATGTGAACCATTGATTCTTTCATCATATTTATTTCATTTAGCCTTGTTTTTCTCTGCTGTCTGTGACTTGCAGCTCATTTTTGGGTCACAACCCACCAGATAAAAATTGTGTCTAAATTTACTATATTTGATCATTTTCAGCAGTTATCATCTAATCCGACATTCACGTATTTTGCTGCTTATATGGTACTGAGACAGACGCCTATAGTTTAGATACGGGGGTGTGGCGTCAGGTTTCAGAGAAATGTTTACTCATGCTTTTAAGTTAAGACGGCTCAGGGTTATTCTGGGCTCGTTATCTTGGAGCGCCTACATCTGAGTTAGAAACCACGAGGAGGAGGAGGAGGAGGCTGTTATGAGTATTACTGAGTCATTGTCTCATAGTCAGTTTACTAAGAATCGTTCAGTCTTTATCTGCCAGCTAGGTTGCCATAGTAGGGGGTGAGGGACTTTAATTGGAACTTGACCTTTGACCTCCTGTCTCCAAGCACAGTACCCTGCCAACTGTTGGGTTGCGGTTTGAGAACAGCTCTTTGTTTGTATCTCACAATAGCTGGTTGGATTCTGAGTGGGGAAAACTGGTCCAAGATCAGTATAAATAGAACTCCTGCTCCGCTGTCGTGTCTGATGATGATGATGATGATGATGATGATGATGATGCAGCTCCTCCATCAGGCCAGAGCTGGATTTCAGGTTTGTTTTTATGAAACAGGAGGAGATGCTGAGGCTCGTGTTTCTGATAGAAGCAGAGTTGCACAATATCACATTCCATGTGCTGATTTATGCTGTTCTGGAGACAATTAAAAAGAGTTTACTAATGTTCATCTATCTGTCTATCTGTCTGTCTGTCTATATATTGTTCTATCGTTCTATCTGTTGTTCTATCATTCTGTTGTTCTGTCCATCCATCCATCCATCTATCCATCGTTCGTTCTGTCCATCCATCATCCATCATCTATCTATCTATCTATCTATCGTTCTATCATTCGTTCTATCTATCTATCGTTCTATCTATCTATCTATCTATCGTTCTATCTGTTGTTCTATCATTCTGTTGTTCTTTCCATCCATCCATCCATCCATCCTTCGTTCGTTCTGTCATCCATCATCTACAGTATCTATCTATCTATCGTTCTATCTATCATTCTATCTATTGTTCTATCGTTCTGTTGTTCTGTCCATCCATCCATCTATCTATCTATCTATTGTTCATTTTATCGTTCTACTGTTCTATCTATCTATCTATCTATCTATCGTTCTTTCATTCTATCTGTTGTTCCATCATTCTGTTGTTCTGTCCATCCATCGGTCCATCATCTACAGTATCTATCTATCTATCTATCGTTCTATGTATCGTTCTATCTAGTGTTCATTCGTTCTATTTATAGTTCTAACGTTCGCTCTATCGTTTGTTCTATCTATCATCCGTCTATCTATCTATCTATCTATCTATCATCTATCTATCTATCTATCTATCATCTATCTATCTATCTATCTATCTATCTATTTAAGGACTACAACAAATGGCTGGTAGGGACTACAACAAGCTTCTTCCTGGGTTTGTGACATCACAAACCCTAACATTTACATAAACCCCGTATCGTTCTGTTGTTCTATCTATCTATCTATCTATCTATCTATCTATCTATCTATCTATCTATCTATCTATCTATCTATCTATCTATCTATCTATCTATCTATCTATCTATCATCTATCTATCATCTATCTATCATCTATCTATCGTTCTATCGTTCTGTCTGAAAACCTGACTTCTATAAAACACAAAATGAAAAAACTTTTTGAAAAAGTGCTGCTTTTTCTCAATACAATAATAGTGGATGATGTCAAGTTCACCAAAATTCACCATATATATAAAAAAAATAAAAAATAAAAAAAAAATGTTACCTATTCTCTGAAAATACTTTGACAGCAATGGTCATCATTTACTTTTATTTATAGGCAAAGTACAGCAAGGACATTCTGCTAACCATCTCTTTCTGTGCCTCATGGAGAAAAGAAAGTCATATGGATTACTATGGAAAACATGAGAATGCACACAATAAATGATGACAATTTTGTGTGATCTCTCCCTTTAATGCAATCAAATATAGTGTAAAAGCTGATCAGCTGTCCAGTAAATGTGTGTGTACGTTACTGAAGGTTCAGTGTACGGGAGGCAGGGCTACTACACAAACACAGGGTCAGAAGGCTTGTAAAACGATCCTCAAGCACTAAGAACATCCTCTTTGCTGGGGTCCCGCTACGCTTCACTTTCCTTTTCTCTCTCTCTCTCTCACACCCACACACACACACACACACACACACGTACACGCACACATTCCTCTCCAGTCACTGTGAGGGGCCGGCGCAGAGCATGCTAGAAGCCCAGAGCAAAGTCATTCAGTCGCACGGTCACACACAGAGGAAACATAGAGAGAGAGAGCGCCAGGGGAGGTCTGACAACACTCCAGACTACATCTTCATGGACGCTGTCTTGCTTTCTTCATAACTGCTCAGCTGTGTTTCACATGCAGTTTCTCAAGGCTTCAGTTCTTCCCCAGAAGACCAAGTAGATATTAGTGTTTTGTGAGCAGGTGACAGGATCGATAATGACCTCCAGGCAACGGTCCAGTCCGGACGTGATCACGTCTTCCCAACATCTCTGCTCGCACTGATTCCACCTGACTAAAGGAACCGACTGAACCCTTGAACGAACTTTGATATTTGCGACCTCCTCCAGCTCCTGCCATGTGGTTTGTGTGGCGCTGCGCGTCCCTGGCGGCGCTGCTGGTGGTGGCAGACTGTGGTGGAGCTGAGCAAAGAAGAGCAGCAGAAGAAGGACTCAGAAGCTCCACGCCGAAAGCCACCGGCAACAGCAGCAGCGGTCGGAAATATCACCGGATCCAACACGGACAGTGCAGCTACACTTTTATCCTTCCGGAGGGCGATGGAGGAGCTTGTCGAGAGTTTAAAGCGGGCACGACGTACAATGCCAACACACTTCAGCGGGACGCACCTCAACCTGAAGCCGACTTCTCCAACCAGAAGATCCAGCAGCTGGAGCACGTCATGGAGAACTACACGCAGTGGTTACAAAAGGTGAGTTCTGCGAGGTTGTGCAATTGATGATCGCATAATTATTGCAATTATCATAGTTTTGTGAGCTGAGAGGACTCAGTAGAGCAGCAGAGAGGAAAGATTATGGTGCTTTTAAAATCTGAACTGAAGCTTGGAAAACTAAGACTTGGATGTGCAAAACAGAAGCAGAGTCTATGGAAGCTTGTTTCTGCTATGAAATATAAAAAGTAAAAAGGTAATTGTGACTTTTTATCTCTCAATTCTTTATTGTCTCAGAATTGTGAGTTATAAAGTCAGAATTGCAAATTATAAAGTTCGAATTGCAAGATACAAAGTCAGAATTATGAAATATAAAGTCCGAATTGCGAGTTATAAAGTCCGAATTGCTAGATACAAAGTCAGAATTACAAAATATAAAGTCTGAATTGCGAGATATAAAGTCCGAATTATGAGATATAAAGTCCGAATTGCGAGTTATAAAGTCAGAATTGCTAGATACAAAGTCAGAATTACAAAATATAAAGTCTGAATTGCGAGATACAAAGTCAGAATTACAAAATATAAAGTCAGAATTACAAAATATAAAGTCAGAATTATGAAATATAAAGTCAGAATTGCGAGATATAAAGTCAGAATTATGAGATATAAAGTCTGAATTGCGAGATATAAAGTCAGAATTATGAAATATAAAGTCTGAATTGCGAGATACAAAGTCAGAATTATGAAATATAAAGTCTGAATTGCGAGATATAAAGTCCGAATTGCGAAATATAAAGTCCGAATTGTGAATTATAAAGTCCGAATTGCGAAATATAAAGTCCGAATTGTGAATTATAAAGTCAGAATTGCGAAATATAAAGTCCGAATTGTGAATTATAAAGTCAGAATTGCGAAATATAAAGTCAGAATTGCGAATTATAAAGTCCGAATTGCGAGATATAAAGTCCGAATTATGAAATATAAAGTCCGAATTGCGAAATATAAAGTCCGAATTGCGAATTATAAAGTCCGAATTGCGAGATATAAAGTCTGAATTGTGAATTATAAAGTCCGAATTGCGAAATATAAAGTCCGAATTGCGAATTATAAAGTCAGAATTGCGAATTATAAAGTCTGAATTGTGAATTATAAAGTCCGAATTGTGAGATATAAAGTCCGAATTGTGAATTATAAAGTCCGAATTGCAAATTATAAAGTCCGAATTGCGAGATATAAAGTCCGAATTGCGAGATATAAAGTCCGAATTGCGAATTATAAAGTCTGAATTGCGAAATATAAAGTCCGAATTGTGAATTATAAAGTCAGAATTATGAGATATAAAGTCAGAATTGCGAAATATAAAGTCTGAATTGCGAAATATAAAGTCCGAATTGCGAATTATAAAGTCTGAATTGCGAGATATAAAGTCCGAATTATGAAATATAAAGTCCGAATTGCGAAATATAAAGTCCGAATTGCGAAATATAAAGTCCGAATTGCGAGATATAAAGTCTGAATTGTGAATTATAAAGTCCGAATTGCGAAATATAAAGTCCGAATTGCGAATTATAAAGTCAGAATTGCGAATTATAAAGTCTGAATTGTGAATTATAAAGTCCAAATTGTGAGATATAAAGTCTGAATTGTGAATTATAAAGTCCAAATTGCAAATTATAAAGTCCGAATTGCGAGATATAAAGTCCGAATTGCGAATTATAAAGTCTGAATTGCGAAATATAAAGTCCGAATTGCGAATTATAAAGTCAGAATTATGAGATATAAAGTCAGAATTGCGAAATATAAAGTCTGAATTGCGAATTATAAAGTCCGAATTGCGAGTTATAAAGTCTGAATTGCGAGATATAAAGTCCGAATTGCGAGTTATAAAGTCTGACTTTATAACTCGCAATTGCGAGTTTAAATCTCTAAATTTATTTTTTTTTTATTTAGTGGCAGAAACAAGCTTCCATATAAAGCAGCTATGAGACAATAAAGTTTTAAAGACTTTTAGTTTAAATTTTAACATTTTTGAGCATTCCATCCATCTATCTATGTATCTATCTATGTATCTATCTATGTATCTATCTATCTATCTATCTATCTATCTATCTATCTATCTATCTATCTATCTATCTATCTATCTATCTATCTATCGTTCTATCATTCTATCTATCTATCTATCATTCTATCTATCTATCTATCTATTGTTCTATCGTTCTATCGTTCTATCGTTCTATCGTTCTATCTATCATTCTATCTATCTTTCTATCAGTCTCTCTATCTGTGTAAACAAGACTTGTATGTACATGTCAGAAGTGTTTACGAGTCTAAAGCCGACAGGGATCAGTGCTGTTCCTGACGCTGAGCACTTCGGCTGTTCGATTGTCGTCTAAAATTGTTTAGACAACAGTGAAACTTCTCAGATGTTTTTCTTTTTTCTTTTTTCTCAACTGTGTTCTTGGCTGATGTTCAGATGTCAGATTGTAAGGACGTGTTTTATGGTCACTGCACAGCGAGTTTTGCAACAAGGCAGAGAATGAGCTTTACAATAACAGACCTGTCTTATTAAAAGCATTACGCTGGCCACTTTAGCTGTCAGAAACCTGATTTACATCAACACCGATCGCTCTGTTCAGCCGCTGTCTGCTCACGCCGCACGACGTCAGCGCCTGGCAGGGGTGTCTCGCTCGGCCAGCGTCTGGCTGATTTCGCAGATGTTCAGGTGGACTCCACACGTTGTGCTGATGGCGGGTTGTCAGTCACCCAGATGGTAGTCGGGCGCGCTGTCTCTTTAATGACAGGAAGTCAGACAGACCCCCGGGAGTGCTTGAAGGAAGAGCGAGGAGGATCTGCCCGTCTATTATGGGCTAAACTTTAACTGTCCTGGCAGAGATAACAGCACGGCTTTAATGGTTTCTAAAAGCATCGGCTTGTTCCCTGTGCAACACTCTGCAGTATATGACTGAGAGTTTGTTTTTCATAACCTTTAAGCAAAGTTGATGGGAATTAATGTGATCGCAGGCAACAATATTTTAATATTAGATTAAAACTTAATAATAATATTGATTAAATGTCCAAAAATCTGATATGTTATAAAATGTATTAAAATAAATATTAAATATTTAAATGATTAAAACACAAAAAGTATTTAAAAAATATTTGTTTTATTAGTGGTTTCAGACATTTTTTTTTAAGTATAGTGCAATTTGTTTAGATAGCTGCATGCATTTGTGTAGTAATTTAAATGCTCCTGTATAATAGAAAAAATGCTTATGATAATTAACATGAGTACATTGAGTTTTTATTCCACTATAATTATAATTGTAGTTCAATTATAAAGGGTTTACTGTAGCGGTCAGTCAACCAATAGTTAATTATAATTGCTTCTAAAACAGAAACACCTACAGAAACAACCAAAAGTTTCTTGGCATGGCAAACTAATCTAACATTGACTTTGTCAGTTTCATTAGACAAACAATAAAATTATTTATTTTCACACAAGTATAATGCATGCTACATGCATACTGGTTGGTCTCATAGTGTAAGCTGTGTTTGCTCTGTTCATTTTTGTTGAACTGACGTGATGACTCTGTTATGTAAGGATAGAATGGGTGGCCTGGTCCTTTTTTTAAAAAAATAATCTAGCATGATGTTTTCAAGCAGAAGTCATGGCTGCAACATGAACGGATCCTTAATTGATCAAAATCATTCCTTCCAAATGCTCAAATCCCTCGTGCATTTCTCAGCATTTCCATTCTCTTCTTCATTTCGCAGCGCCGTCCAACTTAATTACACTGATGGATATAAAACAGCTACAGATTAGTATTTGCAGACACTTGCATGATCCCTTTACAAAATCTCTTTTGGCTGCATTTTAGACAGAGTCGGCTGAAATAATATTATGGTGCAATGGTTAAAAACAAAAGCACGAAAGAAAGAAAAATAAAAAGCCTTTTTACCATGCTATCAGAAGACGTACAACGTTTTTAGTATGTCAGAGTTCATAACAAAGCAGTTTGGCAGCGCATGCGGTCTGAATTCTACACCAGTGAGTAACGGGCTTATCATAAAATATATAGCGAAAGGAGTATAAGCTGGTTTCCTCCTTTATGCAGGAAAAAACATACCTGTACAGTCGATGATAATAGATTACGTCTTGTTCGGTAGCTCTACTTAACGTTTGAAAATGCAACAGCACAAGAGAAGCTTGTTTTAGTGGATTCAGGCTAATTGTGCTGGAGGAACATGAGGATGCAGTTAACATATTTCATCGGACAGAAGATGAAGTGTCCTGCGCTGGTCTATCTGTCTTAATCAAGTGAGCCGTGACTGCGGAGTAACTCTTAATACCACTCGAGCCGCAGGCTGATGAAAGACTGCAGATAGTGACTGAGGTGCGGAGGGGTCTGTGTGGGGTCGGTGTAAGGAATTCTGCTGGGACGGGGGAAGAGAGTATCCCGATAACATTCTTGTCCAGTCAAAGGTGGCTTCTGTTTGTCCAGGGATTATCCCAGAAGCAGGCACGGTCCGAAGAGGGAGACTGTTGATCTTTTATCATTTGTTACAGGAAACTGGCCTCTTGTGGACGTAGAGCTAATCTCAAATGCTTAAACTATCAGCTGTTTAATGAAGGGATGCTTTTAAATTTGAGAGAAAGGTATTATTCAGTTCCTTGGATATCTAATCACTCACTCAACCTCATGTCATTCAAATCCCATTTGACTTTCCTTCAAAGTGAAAGGAGGAGTTCAACTTTGTTTTAAAAGAAAATAATACTTTTATTCAGCAAGGATGCATTCAATTGTTCAGTAAACAGTGTCAGTGTTTCTGAACTTCATTGTAGTCTTGAGTTCACAATATTCCTCATTTAAATAATTAATGCGCAGAATAAAGGGGCGGGGCCTGGTTGAGTTAGTTAGTAGTGTGTTGAAACTGGCGGTTATGGTAAGGGGCGAGGCATTTCCCAAACACCAATCACAACACACTGCCAATCAGAGCACAATGTGCTTTTCCGAATAAGGAGGGGCTTCATAGAGACAGGAGCTGTGCTTCCATTACAGATTTGTGCAAAACTTTTGCAATATTTTGTAAATAGCGATTAAAAAACGTGGCGCAGTTTCCATTAAACGATGTTATGTGACTAAAACATCTTTTTTTTTTTTCATCTCGCGGTCATGGCAACGGATGTTGGTAGGTTTATGTATATCCCAACCATTCCACTAGCCATTATTTGTAATCATAGGAGACGTAGGAATGTTATCCAAGCATTTACACTCAAAAAAATAACTCTTTGAACGAATATAAAAAAATCATGGAAAGGATTTCCACATAATTAAGTTGCTTTATTTCAGCATTATGCAATTCTGTTATTCCAATTTAATGTACTTACGTTGGGTCAACTTAATTTATTAAGGTTGATTCAACTTATTTACTATGGTTGGGCACAGATTAATTTAATAGTGTCATCCCAACTAATTTGCAATGTTTTGGAAAATAAATAAAAAGCAATAAATAAATAAATAAAAAATAAATTGTTTTCATATACATTGATTTTTACAATTAATATAAATTTTGTGATTTATATAACTTTTGTGATGTTCTGTGTTAGAAATCTAGATGTGATACTGGATTTATCCTAAATTGCCTTAACCAAAAACATTGTAAAGCCTAAATTGATCACAAGTCCATTGGTGGCAATGGTTTTACAATCAACATGAGCTTACAATGCTTTTGGGAAATGCAACCTAGAGCACTACCACAGTGATTAATTTGAAAGTTTGTTAGCAGGTCCTCAACCCAAGCACAAGTGCAACAATTCACCACAATGGTAACCCTAAAACTATTAATTAATAGAAACTTTTAAATACCAACATAATAGAACAGTAAACATTAAAAAGTCTCTCCATTTTCTCATCTTCCTAAAAACTGCTTAAAATAACACTTTATTTCAACATTTACACTCCTAGTTCAGCCCCTTTGCAAAGCATGATGGGAAGTGAAAATCCTGTTTGATTGAGTCCTGGTTGGGTTTACTTGATTGAAACATGTTATTCCAATATGAAAACATCAAGTTAAGTCAAAGAGTAATCGTTTCAAGTCAATTTAACATGAATCAATCACATTTAAACCAGAAAGCTGATACAATGGTGTTGAATCAAAATAAATTGTTTAAATAAACTGAACAGCATCAAAAAATCTTCTTTTTTTTTTTTTTTGAGTGTATGGCAAGGAAAGCCCTTTATACTTGAGAACGACCACGTATGAGGTGTTTCTGGGTGTTTCTCCTCCTATCTGCTTAATAAATTCACATTTCAATTCAATGCACATTTATTTGTATAGCGCTTTTCACGATACATATCGTTTCAAAGCAGCTTTACAGAGAATGCATGTCAACATCACAATTTAGAGAATGCATTTAGCAAATAATGTAATAATTTAGGCAATTAATTTGCAATCACTGTTAGCAGTTTAACTGAAGGTAGAAGCCATGAAGCAATGAATTACATATTAACAATAATATATAGAAATTTGGGAATGAGATGATTGCATCTTCTGAAGTCCTTGCATGAATGCTTGATAAATTCAAATTGTGGGATTTCTTTGTTGTTTACAATCCAGTAGTCCTGTAATACTTTTGTCTTTTATGAGTTTAATGAAGAAATCTCGTCTTCTGTCCAAACATACCGCACCCTCTTTACATACGGCAAGTGATTGCAAAATATTCCTTTTTTCAAATTGCCTGAAAATCCACCGCATGCAAGCAAACTTTTATGGGAGTTTTTGCAAAATTGACGTGTTTCCATTGGGCGTATTTTCAATTTGCTACTGACTGACTGGGAAGAGAGGAGCTTCAACAATGAAGAATATGAGGAAAATAATCAACATTCAAGCATTAAAAATCAAGTTCTAGTAAAATTATTCATTCTGTCAGTAGGGCTCGAGGTCCATTTTGAGCAAAGCTCAAGCTCCGTGTCACATGTGGGAGTCGTCAGGGGACTGGAAGTGATGGATCTTCACACCCCGCGTTCAAAGAGAACTTTTTCCGAGCTCATGTTTCTGAGGATAGTGCGTCATGCCAAGCAGCACTTTAGATTTAAAAGCACACATTCGAACCCTGGCCCTGTGAAATTCACCATTGTTCTGCTCGACCCTATTTGTACATCAGTGACTAGAGTAAGACGGAAAGGTTAATCCCGACGCTCAAGAGGGTTTCCTTCACTGATGGTATTCATGAAGACCGGACCCTCGCTCGGCCACACAGCACGTCTATGAAGCCAAAGCTGGGCTGAGCTATTTTAAGGGTGACTTCCTTTGTATCGGAGTTTGTTTTGCTGATAGAAGCTGCCAAAAGCAACAAGCTGGATGAAGCAGAGTGAACGTTCACTTAACTGACTAAAAAGCTCTTCCTTCCTGTTTTATAGCTTTTACACGCAGCAGTGCCACATTTATCCGAGCACCACAGAGAGACGTCATTTTTTCAAAGTCTTGATGTTGTTTTTGTCTCTACTAGATTGAATGTTGATTATTTTCCTCATATTCTCCATTGTTGCAGCTCCTCTCTTCCCAGTCTGTCAGTAACGCTCTGTCTCTTTGAAGCCCCTCCTTCTGAAAAGCACATTGTGCTCTGATTGGTCGGCTGGAGCGGTGTGTTGTGATTGGTGTTTGGGAAACGTTCCACTACCGTCAATTTCAACACACTACTAACTAACTCAACCAACTCCCAGCAAAAAATAATTGAGTCCGTCTTGATGTTCCATGCTACTTATTTGAAGCAATTTTCCCCAAACTGTATCTCATCTGGTTCGTTATTCTAACTCTGCCATGTCTGCTTGATAAAGGGCAGAGAAACCTCCTGAAATCTATACCCGAAAACTCAAATACGCTATTTTTAAACTCTCTCCCGCCTCATGGTAAGCAGCTTAATGTATTTATGAGCTCAGATTTCCATCTGTGACTTTAATGAATCATCCACTGGTGCAGCTCGCTTTAGGATTAATGTGAATTTAATTGTCATTTTATTTACGTTAGGTGTTTTGGGCTTTTGGTTCTCCATGTTTTCGCAGGGGGGAAAAATGCCTCGGGCTAAAAGTTAATGTGCTGAATAAAAATGAGAATATTTTGTTATATCTTTTGGCTTTGGGTTGCCCTGGAGTATTTTCTTTGGAAAATGGTGTTACTGTTGGCATTAAAAATATCCCTTTAATTTTTCATTAAAATACGGTAACTTATGTTCAAATTGTTTTGGACCAGAAATCGACATGGACATTTTTCAAATCTGAGCCTTTTCATTTCTTAATCTAAGTGGGATTTTCTTATTTTTAACTTTTTATTACATTTGCTTGTTAAAGTTTCTTTTAACATAACATTTTGCAATGCAATTGATTTCACAGATTGTCAGATGTTTTTCCATATTTCAGGATTTTTGCTTTGGCTCCTCATCCAGGTTTAGCAATGCAATGCAACCGTTTGAATAATTGAAAATGTTCTTAATATAGCATAAATATACCTGTGATCCTCAAAGCAGATGATAATATCTGGACTAAATACACATTAATACAAAGTCCATTTCTCGCGTTCGTTACAAACAGAACCTTCTGACACTAATAAACCCAAGAGAAAAGTCTTCATCGGTCTTTGTTAGAATAAATACATCACGTTAAATACGTTTTAATACATCAGCTTTTCCATGAAATCAAATCAAAACATCAAAAGTGCTCCGAATGACTCTTGGGCCGAACTGCAAAATTGTTGAATAAAGAGAGGCAGATAAGTAACGAGCAATAATGTTTCCCTCCCTGTGGGAAACCGAAGAGGAGCGAGTCGAGAAAGAACGGGAAATCAAAAATGTGTGTGCGTAATTGTGTGGATTAGAGTATTTGGATGAGTTATATTTTCTCTTATCATTCTCACATTATGGTTTTTGTAACACTTGTGCTGTATCCGAGCCACAGGTCTTGCTTCTCCCTGCCAGATCTCGGGGAGTAGTTTGTTTTATCAGGTTTTTTCCACTGATATTGTTAATGTTCTGCACAATGGGGCTAAAGCGCACATGAAGTTATCTGACGCCAATCTTGCATTATGATCTCCATTAAAACGATATATTGGTCTGTTAGCTTAACCTTGGTGACGGTGCAAGATAGTTGCAGGGAACTTGTTTTCAAACCTTAAAGGGATACTTCACCAAAAATGGAAAATCTGTCATTTTTTGCACTGTAAAACAAATTAAACTTAAAATCTTCAGTTCAGTTCAGAAGTTGCTTTAAATTAAGTTTAATCAAATTGGCTGTTCAAGTCATTTCAACTCATTATTTTTAAATCTTGCATAGTTGAAACTTGAATTTTGATGAGTTACAAACATGTTGTCATGACTTATTGATCATATCATTTTTTACATTCTAAACCTTTTTTTTCATGCCCATGGGAAAATAGACTTTGAAACAGAATTGACTTGTTTGCTGTATTCCAAGCTTTCTGAAATAATATCAAATTACTGTATGAGAAACAGACTGAAATTTAAGCTATTATTCGCCAATAAACTTGACTGACTAACCTGACTGAGTCATTTATTCAGAGCTGAATCAGTTCAATTCATAAATGAATCATTCAGATCGGTTTTATGAACTGAATCAACTGATTCATCGAAAAGATCTGACTCTGTTCATGAATTGAATATCTCTACTTCTATAATGAATGTGTAAATGAGAGTTATACTGTATAAACTTATATTTTAGTATGTTCCTGACACACTGCATGAATGTTTTTCTTGCTTAGTATTTCGTCTTGCTTTCATTTAAAATATCTAAAAATTCTTAAACAAAGATACATTTACTTGAGAAGCAAAAAAGACTTGTTTTCTGGAAAAAAAAATTAAAAAATGAAGTGAGTTTGTGCTTAAAACAAGAGCAAATATATGTCAGTGGAGTCAGAAATTATAAACTTCATTCAAAGGGAAAATAAGTATTATAAAATAATATTTGTTCTTGTTTTAAGCACAAACTTTTTTTTCTTCAGAAAACAAGACTTCATAATCATATCATATCATTTTGCTTCTCAAGTAAATGTATTTAAGAATGATTAGATATTTGTACTGGAAAACAAGGAGACGTGTCCTTTTTGAAGCTTCAGTTCCCATTCAGTGCGTTTGCATGGGAAAAAAAATTCCTTTTTGTGTCCCACAAAAGACTGACATAAAGGTTGATTAACTGATAACATCATTTTCATTTTTGGTTGAACTAATCCTTTAAAAAAATGCTGTTGTATACCTTAGCAGGGCAGCCGCATGTTTGCAGACGTTTTTCATTAGAGGAGACTTTGTCGTCACGTCCTGATTTTCAATAACTGTTTTCTTAGGTTTTAACGGAGGCACAAGAAACAATCGTGTGCTTCATATCTAAGCGGCATGTGGTTGGATATTATGTCTGCGTTGTGGTTTAGCGGTTTTCGGCCACAAACGGCGTGAACACCCCCCTTATGCCCCTCTGGGGCTCGTCTGAACCCTGGCCAGCATCATGTTTGCCTCGTCTGGGCCCTCGTCCAGGCTTCTCACATTCCACCTCGAACCAGGGGTGTGTCTGTCAGGAAGGGCTGCGTATAATTGCTGAAGACGGCGATATAAAGTCTCCCTCACTCTCATCAATCTGAAAGCAACCTGAACCGGTGGTTAATAGTAGCAGGTCAAAGATCGTTCCACATTATGCCATCAGAGGTGGAAAACGGCTATGGCTTCAATAAGTAGTAACTGTGTGTAATTTACGTTCAATTACCCTTGTGATGGAGGCACTTTAAAGCATTAACTGCACAGGTAAGGTCTTGACTCAGAAGTTCACAGTGTGTGTTTAATCACCTCTTGGGACGAAATAGATATTAGCCACATCGCAATTCAGAGGCTGCAGACTTCATATGCTACAGTCCACGAAGATGGAAGCGAGTGTTGTCAAATGGTACGGTCTGGCCTACAAAGGATTGCTCTTGTCGCCTAGCTGCAGTAACATTTGTACTGGACTTTTCCGAAAGTTATTTTCAACAATTTGAACACAAAACAAGGTTCACAACCTGTCTAAATATTCACCTTGGTCCATTTATGTACACAGTAAAGATATAAACTATCTATAAAATCACATTTTGGTCAACTTTTGAACAGCTTTAACTGCATTTGTATCGTTAGATATTCAAGTAAGCTGAAACCCAATACTTGCATTTAAAAGTGTAATCTGGCATTTGTGACAAGACTGTGTCACCGTGCACAAAGAATCTTGGGATAGGATAGGCTGCAGGGAAAGAAGGATGCATTTGTAGGCCGTATTTGAAGGAGCCTTCGAATTAAGACAGGCTTCGTTGAGCCGCTGTGGTGCATTCAGACTTTGGATGCAGCCTCTGAATTGGGACGCCGCTATTAGTGGTGATTTCTGCATGAAACAGAATTGCAAAAGTAATGATTTGCTTCCAAAACTGCAGCAAACGCCATTGGTTGAGGTTGAGAGAGGCATCTCCAAGGCTTCTGATTGGCTAACGTAAGGGGATCAGGGTTTGGCTGGTTAGTTTTGTTAGTCTGATGCAGTTAATATGCAATAATCATATCATTCCGCAGCAAAGCCATAATGTGAGCTAACCCTAACTTCTTTATATTCAATTCGGTGCCTTGTTGGAAAATTACTTTACAATGTATTTATTTTGATTAAATCTAAGTTTTCATGAAAATATTAGTGCGTTAACGCATGCAAATAAGTTTTTCAGTTTAATGCGTTAAAAATAATAACGCAGCATCCATTTTTTCCATCATAATTTGGCTAGTGTTATATTATATGATCACGCTCTTATTCACGCAAACCATTCTTTTGTCAAAAGGTGGCGCTACAGAGCTCCCTCTCCATGCCTGTCTACTGGATGAGCACTCTGATGTATGTGTTGAGTTTCATGTAATTTGAAGCATGATAAGAGCCTCAAAAATACCCAAGAATATTATTAAAGTTTGATTCGTTGCCATGGCAACAGTATTTAAGACATCAAGAATCCTTTCGGCGGTCTACATCTGCTGTGTTTTGCCATTATACTGATGAAGTTTGAAGTGAATTGTTAATGATTCCGATGTGTGTGCAAAGTTTCAAAAGTTTTCGAGCATGATAAAGGCTCCAGAAGTGCCTGAGAAGTCGTAATAATAATAATAATAATCTTTAGGAAAACAATAGGGCCGCTGCCTACCTTTATATAGTTCTGTTGTGCGGCATCTTATTTGACAAAAAATAAAAATGCAATGTTTTGTTTTGTTTTAAATTAATTGTTTAATTAATTACATTTTAAAAACTTGATTAAATTGTTAAATTTAACACAAAAAAAAATGCAATGGAAAACACAGAATTTAGGGAAAAATAAAATGAACTTCATGGATAAAATATAGCTACTTTAAGTTACTTTAATTGTGAACAAACAAGTTTACATGTACATTCTCAAGGTCTAACAAACACGTGGAAAGCATTTCCTTCACCATTAATGGTAAATATCATTTATTTATACCATATCGCCCAGTTCTAGTGTAATGCCTGCTTAAAAGGGGGACAACCTTTTTCAAAACATCTCACCGAACAGGAAATACGTCAACAGGAAATGTCAAGAGAAAACTGCGTTAGTCAGACCATTTCATGAGGTCTGTAATTCAACTTAAAACTAAAAGTCAGTCCAGATAAAGGAATATTAAGAGTGTAGATGTCAACCATCAGACATTGGCAGCAAGCCACATCTTGTTCCGCACTCCTCTTAAAATGCTGAGAGAACGCCTGAGGGGAATGCATTACTGAGTGAATGTGTGTGTGTGTGTGTGTGTGTGTGTGAAAGGATCTCTGGCTTGTGTCTGTAAGACTGATTTTCTGTGTATCAGCGCTCTGACACGAGCATGTCATTTACAGATCTGTTCCTGTGCTCATCTGAGAGGTGAGATACGAGCTCATGCACAGAGCCGCACTAATAGCTGTTTAAGAGTGCGAGGCTTGCGTGAATAGATCTGGTTTTAATCGTTTTCTCTTATACGACTTATTTATGGTCTTGTCTACCAATGCAGAAGTCTTTCTCTCACTCCCTCACGCTCTCCTCCCATCACTCTATTTTTGTATCCTTTCTTCTCCTCTCTTCCCTCTCGCTGCTCGACCGCAAAACAACTTGCACATACACAAAAGGGGCCTCTGAATTATACAGTGTTGAATAGTGTGACAGCACAATGCCACGAGTGAGGCAGCAAGTCCCCGTCTGTGCCGGGCCGTCCGTGTAGAGTTCAGAAAGGATGTTAGAGCCTGTCATCACTGGCCTGTTTTCTCTTTTTTGATGCATTTGTCTATATATGCAATGTGCATGAACAATTTTAGGCACTTTTATAGATAAAAAATAATTTTATTAGAGTTAATAGAGTTATCAGACAATTGCCAGGGGAAACATACTGTTTTGTCAAAAAGTAAAGAGAAAAAACCTGGTAAAAGGGAGGGGGAGAATGTATGCAACTTTATATCTCACAATTCTGACTTTTTATTGAAATTCTGACTTTATATCTCGCAATTCTGACTTTTTCTTGCAATTCTGACTGTATATCTCACAATTCTAACTTTATATCTCACAATTCTGACTTTATATCTCGCAATTCTGACTTTTTCTTGCAATTCTGACTGTATATCTCACAATTCTAACTTTATATCTCACAATTCTGACTTTATATCTCGCAATTCTGACTTTATATCTCGCAATTCTGACTTTATATCTCACAATTCTGACTTTATATCTCACAATTCTGACTTTATATCTCGCAATTCTGACTTTATATCTCGCAATTCTGACTTTATATCTCGCAATTCTGACTTTTTCTTGCAATTCTGACTGTATATCTCACAATTCTAACTTTATATCTCACAATTCTGACTTTATATCTCGCAATTCTGACTTTATATCTCGCAATTCTGACTGTATATCTCACAATTCTGACTTTATATCTCGCAATTCTGACTTTTTCTTGCAATTCTGACTGTATATCTCACAATTCTAACTTTATATCTCACAATTCTGACTTTATATCTCGCAATTCTGACTTTATATCTCGCAATTCTGACTTTATATCTCACAATTCTGACTTTATATCTCACAATTCTGACTTTATATCTCGCAATTCTGACTTTATATCTCGCAATTCTGACTTTATATCTCGCAATTCTGACTTTAAATCACACAATTCTGACTTTTTCTTGCAATTCTGACTTTATATCTCGCAATTCTGACTTTATATCTCGCAATTCTGACTTTATATCTCACAATTCTGACTTTATATCTTGCAATTCTGATTTTATATCTCACAATTCTGACTTTATATCTCGCAATTCTGACTTTATATCTCACAATTCTGACTTTATATCTCGCAATTCTGACTTTATATCTCACAATTCTGACTTTAAATCACACAATTCTGACTTTTTCTTGCAATTCTAACTTTATATCTCGCAATTCTGACTTTAAATCACACAATTCTGACTTTTTCTTGCAATTCTGACTTTATATCTCGTAATTCTGACTTTATATCTCACAATTCTGACTTTATATCTCGCAATTCTGACTTTATATCTCACAATTCTGACTTTATATCTCGCAATTCTGACTTTATATCTCACAATTCTGACTTTAAATCACACAATTCTGACTTTTTCTTGCAATTCTGACTTTATATCTCGCAATTCTGACTTTAAATCACACAATTCTGACTTTTTCTTGCAATTCTAACTTTATATCTCAGAATTTTGACTTTATATCTTTCAATTCTGAATTTATAACTCACAATTGTTAGCTTATATCTCGTAACACCAAGAAAAGAAGTCAGGATTGCGAGATGTAAACTCGCAATTGTGAGAAAAGTTCAGAATTGTGAGATAAAAAGTCACAATTACCTTTTTAATTTTTTTATTTAATGCCTGAAACAAGCTTCCATAAATAAATAAATAAATAAATATATAATTTTAAGCAGAAAGGATAATTTTGAATACTGTAAAATAAATAAACAGTATAATATTTATTTATTATTGACTTATTTATTTTACTTTCATTAATTGGTATTATATTAATATACATTACCGGTCAAAAGTTTGGAAACATAACTCTTTTTAATGTTTTTGAACGACGTCTCTTATGCTCATTAAGGCTGCATTTATTTCATAATTAATACAGAAAAAAAATATAATGTTGTGAAATATTTTTACAATGTAAATCAGCTGTTTTCTATGTGAATATATAGTAAAGTGTAATTTATTTCTGTGATCAAAGCTGAATTTTCAGCATCATTACTCCAGTCTTCAGTGTCACATGATCCAATAATCATTCTAATTATTCAAAATGATCCTTTCTGCTTAGAAATATAAAATCCAACATGTTGTTTCTGTGTAATTTGCCCAGAAAAAGATTTTTCTATTTGATTTTCTTGTGATCAGCTTAGTTATGTTTGGAATCACAATCAGACAACCAGGTTCAGCGTGTCTTCTTTCACATTTTGCCTAAAAACCTTGGCAGCCATATAAAGCCTCACAGAACTGCCAGTACATTGTGTTAAAATTCTCTAAATTTCCTAGTTTACGTGACAAATTGCAGTGAGGACAAACATACAGTATTTCCACAGCAAACACATCTGTTATAGAGCAGACACACCATGCCAAGCTCAACAAGGCAGATGAAATGCCTTCCATCCAATTTGTGCCCAACAACACTCGCTGTTTGAGTTCTGCACTGGCTGTCTGTGTAATTCCCCACTGGGACCGGTTCTGCTGTGTGCTTTAGTGATGTCTTTTTTTAAAGGTCCAGGACAGAGGCGCCATGGCAACAGTGATGCATGCCTCACCCGTACCCACTGTTAGGAATGAGGCAATCGGTGCCCCATGGCCAAGTTTTGATGTGAGAGACTGTTGTTCTGGCCAGACTACGTGCAAATGAGCCATGCAGGACGAGAGCGTGAAGTTGTAATTCATTCATAATGTTAAATCACATCATTGTAACTGTGGCTGTCACAATATTCCTCATTTAAATAATTCATATGCAGAATAAAGGGGCGGGGCACAGTAAGTCTTCTTTAATATCGGATTATTTATGAGGGCTTTATCAAACACACCACTCTCTAAATTGTATATGGATATCCTTGAAAGGAAATTATTCTTTGGGAAGGTTCTCCCCAAAATAGAATCTGGAATAGACACCTCTGTCCAAACATTTTTGAGATAATATTCCTCAGTGTCCCTGTGTGATTCCGAACTTGGTAGAACGTTTCCAAGGGGATTACCAGGCCATTGAAAGTCACATTCCTCCTGTGATCCATCATGGCAGGAAAGTTCCCATGATCAGTTCTCATTTTTGGAAACCTGAGGTCTGCAGTAGGGCTGCTGTGGGGCAAATCACTGGTTTCCAGTACGGTCTGTTTGTTGTTTCCTCCTCCTTTTTTTTTTTTCTAGGGTCGGGTAAATGCTGACATTTCCTCTCCCATATGTCCAGATACACATAATTAATCAGGGTAATTCAAGGAAATCACAGTCATTTGAAAAACCAACTCGGGTAAAAGAGATATGAGTGGAGTCCTGTAATCTGAGGATTTGAGCAAATATACATTCATACACAATCTCATTTGGAAAATATTTCTCCTCTGTCACTGAGATTTCACATGAGAAACGCAGAGGGAACAAGGATCTGAGTTTATGCTATATGATATTCACTTTATAGTGTGTGTATCTGCAAACTGACGAGCAGATTTAAAGCCGTTTCAGGGTTATCAGAGTTCACACTTTTGACCCCGTGGACAATTTTCTTACAGTCACTGCTTTAAATTATCTCCAGACAATATATACATATATATTATGTATCATATAAATATATTAGGGCTGTCAAAAGATTAATCATGATTAATCACATCCAAAATAAAAGTTCATGTTTACATAATATATGTGTGTGTGTATAATTATTATGTATATATAAATACACACACAAACACACACACACGTATATATATTTATGAAATATTTTGATGTATATACTTTATATACATATAATTTATATTATATATAATATAAATATTTTATATATAAATATAACAGATCTTTCTTAAATATACACATGTATGTGTGTGTATTTATATTATAATACATATTTAATAATTTATATAATATATTAATATGTATATACATATAATGTATCTAATATATATTATTTATTTATTACAATTATTTATCTATATACATTCATTATATATTTTATATATATGTATATATATATATAGCATTATAAAAAATAAACAACATTATATATATATATATATATATATATATTAATAATAATATATAATTATTAATATATAAATAATATTATATATAATAAATTATTTATTAATAATTAATGATTACTATATGTGTGTGTGTGTGTGTGTGTGTGTGTGTGCTTTTGTTTATATTACATTGTGGGGACCAAATGTCCCCATGATGTAATATAAACCTGAGTTCACCTACATCGTGGGGACCAGCCAGCAGTCCCCACAATGTAAATGGGTTTATAAATCATATAGAATGAGTTTTTGTGAAAAAGTAAAAGTTTGCACAGTTTCCTGTGAGGGTTAGGTTTAGGGGTAGGGGCAGGGTAGGGGGATAGAATGTACAGTTTGTTCAGTGTAAAATGCATTGAAGTCTATGGAAAGTCCCCACAATTCACAAAAACAAACATGTGTGTGTGTGTGTGTGTGTGTGTGTGTGTGTGTTTGTGTAATTATTTTAATAATAATGATATATAAATTATTTATTAATAATGAATGATTACTATATATATATATATATATATATATATAATATATATTTAAATATATTTATTTATATTTAATAATTTATATAATATATTAACATGTATATACATATATACCTGTAATAAATAATATATTATATATAATCTATTATTTATTTATTAAAACTTTATTAATAATATATTATTTATGTATGTATGTACAATTATTTATCTATATACATATATATATCATTATATATTAATAATAATATATAATTATTAATATATAAATATTATATATAATAAATTATGTATTAATAATTAATGATTACTATATATATGTGTGTGTGTGTGTGTGTGTTTGTGTAATTATTTTAATAATAATGATATATAAATTATTTATTAATAATGAATGATTAATATATATATATATATATATATATATATATATATATATATATATATATATATATATATATAAAATATATTAATATGTATATACATATATACCTGTAATAAATAATATATTATATATAATCTATTATTTATTTATTAAAACTTTATTATTAATCTATTATTTATTGATTACAATTATTTATCTATATACATTTAATAATATATAATATATAATATTATATATAATAAAGTATTTATTAATAATGAATGATTACTATATATATATATATATATATATATATATGTATATATATAATAATGATATATATTATTTATGTATGTATATATATATATATATATATATATATATATATAATGTATCTAATATATATTATTTATTTATTACAATTATTTATCTATATACATTCATTATGTGTATATATAGAGAGAGAGAGAGAGTATATAAATATTGTTCATTGTTATATTAATAATACTATATTTATTTATTAACAATTTATTATTTATTGTTCATATATATATATATATATATATATATATATATATATTGCACACACACATATTAAGCATTTCTAAATATGAATGTATGATATATATTTAAAAATGTATATAAATGCATTAAATATATGTCACTATAAATAATTCAAGTTTAGATTATCATATCGTGACATTTGAATTCATATATAGTATCATGAATTTTCATAATTCCAGATCAAATATCAGGGTCTTGGACAAAGATATAACAGTACAATCTAAACTCTATATAAAATGCATTTAAAAAGTAGGAAAAACATGAAGGTATAGAAAAAGTTTCCAAGATAGTTATAACTTGTTCTTCCTATAACCAATAAAAAAAGATAACAATAAAAATGAATCCCTGAGGCATGAAATGCCTGTCGTTGATGAAACACTCTTGTTTTGTATTTGCAGCACTAACAGTATCTTGTGCTCCAGTGTGAGTCTAATCAGTTTACAACGACCAAATAATCCTTCACCAGCTTGTCTAGACGGACACTAAAATCCATTTACAGAGTATTGATAATAATAACAAGCACAGTTCCCCCTCACGCTACCAAAGACAGAACGACAAAAGCAAACATTTCTCTTGGAAGCTGTCTTCTCATCTCTCACTGAGTCAAAGCAAACAGCCTCTCCATCTTCCCTCTGTCCCTCACGTAACTTCATGTTTTTAAGACGGGATAGTGAAAATTAATTCCCCTCTGCTTTTGCTAACCTCCCGTGCTTTATTGGGTTTGGTGCGACTCATCAGATGGGCTCTCGTTCTGTGTTTGTGCTATTTATAGAGCAGTCTGTATCAATTACAATGGCCTTTGGACAGATGAAAATGAATGAGTTGAAAGAACAGAGCGCTCGTGCTTTCCAAAAGGTGATCAATGATTAAGATATTATGGATTTATGAGTTGCTTTAATGTTCAAAGTTGAGTCCAGTGCTGGTAGGAGATACAAAACCTCGTTTGGCAGCGACCGTGCAGATCGAGTTATCGTCGCTCTTGGCATCATTGTTTGTTCATGCTGCGTTTGTTATCTTGAATATATAAATCCATTTTAATGCATTAGCATTGGATGAACTTATTTATTCTGATCACTGCTAATACTGTGAGACTTTATATACTTTTTGACTTTATAATATGCAGTTTTGGTGTGCACACATAATTGTTCTGACATATATTTTATTGCACGTAGTCATACTTTCCTAAACTCATTTTTGTTTCTGTAAAGTGTCATTTGCATGTTTTCCCATTTCTTTTTCCCATAATTTCAAGTCCTGTGTTTAGATTGCGATGGCTGCTGTGACCAGTGTTGATTTTGTTTTGATATTGTGTTTCTGTGCAACCAATTAGCATATGCATTTAACTCTTGTTAGATTTTGCTTTAGTGCATTGTTTTTAAACAACCATTTTGTGTTTTATATTTCTATATAAAGTTTCAAACCACATCTGACACGGAAATTAGTAGCCGACTCACGTAACAATCAAAAGTTTCCACAATCACGCATTAAAACGAAGGGCTTGTTTTATTGGAATTGAAATATCAAGCCTTGCTGGACCTCTTCAGTGTATACCCCAAATATCTCAGGGCTTCGTAATACAAAACAGCTCCAATTGGGAAAACGCCAGTTCTCAAAATGTAATGTTTTACTGCCGCTGACAAACTGGAATTACGTCACGGCTGACGGCGCCATGGCACACGGGGACTGCTTTAAATTGTTTGGAAGATGGTTGGTTTAGATTTACGCTGCGTATATAAACCGATAAATATAATTTAGTGAAACGATCACAGTCCGTTTGCCATCTCTGGCAATTGATTGGTTGTTCTGATTGGTGGATTGTTGTCACACTGTCCAAGTCTCAATGTTAAAGGGTTAGTTCACTCCAATTGATGCTATTACAAACTCATATGACTTTCTTTCTTCCATATAACACTGAAGGAAACGTTCAGAAACAGAATATTCATGCTGCTCTTCCATAGTGAGCTTGGATTGGGACAGGACCTTTCAGACTCCAAATACACCTCAAAAGCATTAAAGGGGTCCTTGATTATTTCACTTTTTTTAACTTTAGTTAGTGTGTAATGTTGCTGTTTGATCATAAACAACATCTGCAAAGTTACGACACTCAAAGTTCAATGCAAAGAGAGATATTTTCTTTTACAGAAATCGCTTTTTAAGGACTACAACAAACGGCTGGTAGAGACTACAACGAGCTTCTTCCTGGGTTGGTGACATCACAAACCCTAAAATTTACATAAACCCCGCCCCTGAGAACACACAACAAAGGGGGCGGGGCCATGTTGGGCTGCTTTAGAGAAGAGGAAGAGTTGTTGTAGTAGAGTGTTGTTCATTTTACGCCAGACTGCTTCACAAACTTAACGCTGGATTTGCACAAACAATGAACATGACGGCACATGCTAGTGGATGAGTTGAATCAACTCCACAAATTTATCCACTAACCATTCAGAAATGTCTAAAAACTTCTTCCTGAGTCTCTCCATCAGTGTCGACTCCGGTTTGAACAATGTAAGGCTGAACACCGTCGACATTTTGGCTGCGTGAGATTCTCTAGCTTTGTTGTTGTTGAGCTGTTAAAGCTCCGCCCTCTTCTGGAAAGGGGGCGGGAGCAGCAGCTCATTTGCATTTAAAGGGACACACACAAAAACGGCGTGTTTTTGCTCACACCCAAATAGGGGCAAATTTGACAAGCTATAATAAATGATCTGTGGGGTATTTTGAGCTGAAACTTCACAGACACATTCTGGAGACACCAGAGACTTTATTACATCTTGTGAAAGGGGCATTATAGGTCACCTTTATACAAGTGGCCTACATTCTACTCTAGAAAAGATTCTATATAGAAGCTTTTCATATTGAATATTTTAGAGGTGCCATCATGGGATCATTTAATGGATTTTTTTTTTGTTAGTGAATTAATTTTGTTTTAATTAATTTTAAATTTTAATTAAAATTTCTCCTTTATATAGAACCTTTCTCACATAAAGGGTCTTTAAAATTGAAGAACTGTTTTTCTAGAGTTTTTCTAAGAGTGCACGCGACTCATGCACTAAATTTCAAGTTGACTTCTGTTCACTTTGTGTGAGAAACAGACCAAAGTTTAACTTATTGTTCCCTGAAAATCGTGCATGACATCTGTGGTCCTTGTTCACTTTCATTGTACGAAAAATCAGCTTGAACATTCTGCTAAACATCTACTTTTGTATGGAAAGTAAGTTATTGGGCTTTGGAATCTTACATATGCACATAACGTTGAAAAGTTTGTGGTCAGTAAGATTTTTTTTAAAAGTCTCTTCTGTTCACCAAAGCTGCATTTATTTGATCAAAAATACAGTAAAAGCAGTGAAATATTTTGACAGTTTAAAATAGCTGTTTTCTATGTGAATATATAGTGTCACATGATCCTTCAGAAATCATTCTGATATGATGATTTGCTGCTCAAGAAACATTTATGATTATTATCAATGTTGAAAACAGTCACATTTGATCAATTATTTCATATTTTCTGAATAAAAGAATTAATTTCTTTCGACCCCAAACTTTTGTATGAATGTTTACAGTATCAAAGTATTTACAGTATGTGTTTTCTGACTCTTTGCAGCTTTTGAAGATTATATTGAAATGTAAGGAGCAAGAATGTGGCTTTCACATTGTGAGAGCGAACAGCAATATTTCTCTGTGAATGTTTTACATTGTGTGCTTGAGTATGAGTGTGTGTGTGTGTGTGTGTGTGTGTGCTTTTGTTTATATTACATTGTGGGGACCAAATGTCCCCATGATGTAATATAAACCTGAGTTCACCTACATCGTGGGGACCAGCCAGCGGTCCCCACAATGTAAATGGGTTTATAAATCATATAGAATGAGTTTTTGTGAAAAAGTAAAAGTTTGCACAGTTTCCTGTGAGGGTTAGGTTTAGGGGTAGGGGCAGGGTAGGGGGATAGAATGTACAGTTTGTTCAGTGTAAAATGCATTGAAGTCTATGGAAAGTCCCCACAATTCACAAAAACAAACATGTGTGTGTGTGTGTGTGTGTGAGAGAGAGAGAGAGTTACTTGAAGGAGTGTTTGTGATTGAGTGAGTCTGTAAACTAGCCCCGGGGATTGAGGTTATAAAGGTTAACTGTGAGCCCGGCTTTATTACAGCACAACATCTGTCTAACCCTCTGTAAGTCGCTACTTCACAAGATCATATAGACCCTCCGCAAAACAAGGTTTGGTGTAGAAACAATCTGTATGGTTTGATGAAAGCTTCAGTTAGTTATGTCTAACTACACAAACTGTCTACACACATGGCCACGAGTACATAATAGCTTTGTGTTAACTTGGTTTTAAATTACACTCTGAGTGCCTGTTAATCTAACCCTAATTATAGATACAATAGTCGTGGATGCTAATTTACACAAGCAGCAATTACTCTTCCCCGTCGCCACAAGCGTCAGAGGGTCTTGCTGAATAAGATAAACCAGGTTGAGCTTCACCCCAAGTTCTGTGATGTTTCACATTTTATGCATTTAAAAAGAAAAAAATGCATCGACCGATATTGGATATTTAATTGTGTGTGCTCATTTACCTTATTGTTATATATGAATTATCCGTGATGACATCTAACACTCATTTATACTGTACATTATGATGTCGTGATGCTTGAATTGACTTGCAGCAAAAGAGTATTTACACACTACCATTCGATACCATTTATTTTTGAAAGAAATTAATACTTTTATTAGCTGTTTTAACCCAGCGAATTGGTTGTTTTAACTCAGTGAATTGGGTTGATTTAACCCAGCGAATTGGGCTGTTTTAACCCAGTGGTTGGGTTGTTTTAACCCAGCGAATTGGTTGTTTTAACTCAGTGAATTGGGTTGATTTAACCCAGCGAATTGGGCTGTTTTAACCCAGTGGTTGGGTTGTTTTAACCCAGCGAATTGGTTGTTTTAACTCAGTGAATTGGGTTGATTTAACCCAGCGAATTGGGCTGTTTTAACCCAGTGGTTGGGTTGTTTTAACCCAGCGAATTTGTTGTTTTAACTCAGTGAATTGCCTGTTTTAACCCAGTGAATTGGGTTGTTTTAACCCAGCGAATTGGGCTGTTTTAACCCAGTGGTTGGGTTGTTTTAACCCAGCGAATTTGTTGTTTTAACCCAGCGAATTGGGTTGTTTTAACCCAGCGAATTTGTTGTTTTAACCCAGCGAATTGGGTTGTTTTAACCCAGCGAATTGGTTGTTTTAACCCAGCGATTGGGTTGTTTTAATCCAGTGGTTGGGTTGTTTTAACCCAATGGTTGGGTTGTTTTAACCCAGCGAATCTGTTGTTTTAACCCAGCGATTGGGTTGTTTTAATCCAGTGGTTGGGTTGTTTTAACCCAGCGAATTTGTTGTTTTAACCCAGCGAATTGGGTTGTTTTAACCCAGCGAATTTGTTGTTTTAACCCAGCGAATTGGGTTGTTTTAACCCAGCGAATCTGTTGTTTTAACCCAGCGATTGGGTTGTTTTAATCCAGTGGTTGGGTTGTTTTAACCCAATGGTTGGGTTGTTTTAACCCAGCGAAGCTGTTGTTTTAACCCAGCGATTGGGTTGTTTTAATCCAGTGGTTGGGTTGTTTTAACCCAGCGAATTGGTTGTTTTAACCCAGCGAATCTGTTGTTTTAACCCAGCGATTGGGTTGTTTTAATCCAGTGGTTGGGTTGTTTTAACCCAATGGTTGGGTTGTTTTAACCCAGCGAAGCTGTTGTTTTAACCCAGCGATTGGGTTGTTTTAATCCAGTGGTTGGGTTGTTTTAACCCAGCGAATTGGTTGTTTTAACCCAGCGAATCTGTTGTTTTAACCCAGCGATTGGGTTGTTTTAACCCAATGGTTGGGTTGTTTTAACCCAGCGAATTGGTTGTTTTAAGCCAGCGAATTGGTTGTTTTAACCCAGCGAATTGGTTGTTTTAACCCAGCGAATTGGGCTGTTTTAAGCCAGCGAATTGGTTGTTTTAACTCAGTGAATTGGGTTGTTTTAACCCAGTGAATTGGGCTGTTTTAACCAAGTGTTTGGGTTGTTTTAACCCAGCGAATTTGTTGTTTTAACCCAGCGAATTGGGTTGTTTTAACCCAGCGAATTTGTTGTTTTAACCCAGCGAATTGGGTTGTTTTAACCCAGCGAATTGGTTGTTTTAACCCAGCGAATCTGTTGTTTTAACCCAGCGATTGGGTTGTTTTAATCCAGTGGTTGGGTTGTTTTAACCCAATGGTTGGGTTGTTTTAACCCAGCGAATTGGTTGTTTTAAGCCAGCGAATTGGTTGTTTTAACCCAGCGAATTGGGCTGTTTTAACCCAGTGGTTGGGTTGTTTTAACCCAGCGAATTTGTTGTTTTAACCCAGCGAATTGGGTTGTTTTAACCCAGCGAATTGGTTGTTTTAACCCAGCGAATCTGTTGTTTTAACCCAGCGATTGGGTTGTTTTAATCCAGTGGTTGGGTTGTTTTAACCCAATGGTTGGGTTGTTTTAAGCCAGCGAATTGGTTGTTTTAACTCAGTGAATTGGGTTGTTTTAACCCAGTGGTTGGGTTGTTTTAACCCAATGATTGGGTTGTTTTAACCCAGCGAATTGGGTTGTTTTAACTCAGTGAATTGGGTTGTTTTAACCCAGTGGTTGGGTTGTTTTAACCCAATGATTGGGTTGTTTTAACCCAGCGAATTGGGTTGTTTTAACTCAGTGAATTGGGTTGTTTTAACCCAGTGGTTGAGTTGTTTTAACCCAATGGTTGGGTTGTGTTAACCCAGCGAATTGGGTTGTTTTAACCCAGTGGTTGGGTTGTTTTAACCCAGTGGTTGGGTTGTTTTAACCCAGTGGTTGGGTTGTTTTAACCCAATGATTGGGTTGTTTTAACCCAG
The DNA here is from genome assembly GCA_036281575.1 of Ancherythroculter nigrocauda. NCBI lineage: Eukaryota > Metazoa > Chordata > Actinopteri > Cypriniformes > Xenocyprididae > Ancherythroculter > Ancherythroculter nigrocauda. Next base: position 41,829,984 of record VTFQ01000009.1, on the reverse strand, counting down.
CGAATTGGGTTGTTTTAACTCAGTGAATTGGGTTGTTTTAACCCAGTGGTTGGGTTGTTTTAACCCAATGATTGGGTTGTTTTAACCCAGCGAATTGGGTTGTTTTAACCCAGCGAATTGGGTTGTTTTAACCCAGCGAATTGGGTTGTTTTAACTTAGTGAATTGGGTTGTTTTAACCCAGCGAATTGGGTTGTTTTAACTCAGTGAATTGGGTTGTTTTAACCCAGTGGTTGGGTTGTTTTAACCCAATGATTGGGTTGTTTTAACCCAGCGAATTGGGTTGTTTTAACTCAGTGAATTGGGTTGTTTTAACTCAGTGAATTGGGTTGTTTTAACTCAGTGAATTGGGTTGTTTTAACCCAGCGAATTGGGTTGTTTTAACTCAGTGAATTGGGTTGTTTTAACCCAGCGAATTGGGTTGTTTTAACTCAGTGAATTGGGTTGTTTTAACCCAGTGGTTGGGTTGTTTTAACCCAATGATTGGGTTGTTTTAACCCAGCGAATTGGGTTGTTTTAACTCAGTGAATTGGGTTGTTTTAACCCAGTGGTTGAGTTGTTTTAACCCAATGGTTGGGTTGTGTTAACCCAGCGAATTGGGTTGTTTTAACCCAGTGGTTGGGTTGTTTTAACCCAGTGGTTGGGTTGTTTTAACCCAATGATTGGGTTGTTTTAACCCAGCGAATTGGGTTGTTTTAACTCAGTGAATTGGGTTGTTTTAACCCAGTGGTTGGGTTGTTTTAACCCAGCGAATTGGGTTGTTTTAACCCAGCGAATTGGGTTGTTTTAACCCAGCGAATTGGGTTGTTTTAACTCAGTGAATTGGGTTGTTTTAACCCAGCGAATTGGGCTGTTTTAACCCAGTGGTTGAGTTGTTTTAACCCAATGGTTGGGTTGTGTTAACCCAGCGAATTGGGTTGTTTTAACCCAGTGGTTGGGTTGTTTTAACCCAGTGGTTGGGTTGTTTTAACCCAGCGAATTGGGTTGTTTTAACCCAGCGATTGGGTTGTTTTAACCCAACGAATTGGGTTGTTTTAACCCAGCGAATTGGTTGTTTTAACCCAACGAATTGGGTTGTTTTAACCCAGCGAATTGGGTTGTTTTAACCCAGCGAATTGGTTGTTTTAACCCAGCGAATCTGTTGTTTTAACCCAGCGATTGGGTTGTTTTAACCCAGCGTTTGGGTTGTTTTAACCCAGCATTTTTAACAGTGTAGAATGATTTCTGAAGGATTGACTGGAGTAATGATGCTAAAAATTCAGTTTTGATCACAGAATAAATTACATTTTTGTATATATTCACATAAAAAAAAACTATTTTAAATTGTTATATATATATATATGTTTTTGTAAATGCTTTGCAGAGAAAAAAATATTTTGAAAAGAAGTTTCTCTAAATATGCATTGTCCTTCAAGACACTTCAGTATACAATTCATCATGTACAATATTATCTGTTGCATCAAACACAGAATTCATTTGTCCACTATGGTTTATATTGTAGTTTAAACAGATTGCTTTAGCAGTAACAGAGCTCTGAACTCTCATAAACTCTCATAAAGCATGCTGGACAGAAGCAGGGCTGATCGTGCGTCTGCAGCAGTGGGCTGGCGTCAGTCGTTATCACTGACCTCAGCGTTCATCATGTGACCTGACCTGTAATTCACAGACCCCAAAACATTTACAGTCCTGTGTCAACTAGCAGTTAGGGAGAGATTCTGCTCTGTTGGGTGATTTTCCTCAGCGCACTGAAGGGTGATTTAGTGGCTCTGTAAGCAGGTCGGGTGTTATGGGTAAAGCCCCTCTGTCACCTCCACAGCTTGAGTCATGTGAACTTTTATCAATCTGGGAAGGAGCGTTTCCTTTTCTGAAGGACTTAAATGGAATCAGGCATATTTAATTTGATGAAATCAGAATCATCTAAAGGAAACATTTAACACTCTATGGTATGCATGTGGAATATTTCTTATAATTAGATTTTATTATTATTATCATCATCATCTAAAGTTTAGATACATTTTTGATGATTCATACCTTTGCTGCATTTTTTGCAAGCACAACTTTAAATAGAAAATCAAAATAAAAGTCTAACATTTTGACCTCTTAAATGTGTGCGTCTCTAACATCACTCGGTTCACGTCGCTCCGTTCACCTTCTCACATCGCTGCACTTTGCAAATAAACACAATCAATCTGGAAGTCAAGCGGTAAACTTCGCCGGCTTTAAACACCCTGGTGATATCGATATAGACGTGACTGCTCTCAGGTCAGATTTTTGAGCGCTGATATGGCTGACCTTGACTCATTTGGCATGACCCTCCGCTGGTGGGCAGCTGTGAGACGTAAGCCAATCCCCAGGTGCAGCGGAGCGGCTTCGACTCCATCGCACACCCATGTGTGAGAGTATCTTTGAGACAAAGTGCAGGTGACAGTCTTCGCAGGGTTTGCCTTGAATTATTTATATTTAGTTCAAAATAGGTTCATTTTCATTATGTTTGATTTTATTTGTCATTACCAACACTCTTTACACTCTAAAGGCTGTTCACAAAGAGGATGAAAACATTCTAGTCTACTCCACAACTAGCCAAGGGGGGAATTGGGGGTCAGAGACCCCAGAGATGACACAACGTGCCCTAATTGTACAGTAAAAAAATTCTGTGGAATTCAGCCATTCACGTATTATATAACAAAACGTCTTCAACAGCATTTAGCTCACAGGAACACTGATCTGTACAACGGTAACTTTAATAACACATCTTCAGAAATAAATCAGACATTAGTCAGAGAGTGTGTAAGGCTGGGCATGGCTTACGTTCCCCTGGACATGGACTTGAGACAAGTGCTGGATTTTCTCATTCACTTGCCTGCTGCTGCTACTATGCAAGCTTGTTTCCACCACTGAATAAAAAAATAAAAAGGTAATTGCGTCACATTTCTGACTTTTTTTCTCAGAATTGGGTGATATAAACTCAGAATTGAGTGATATACAGTCGCAGTTGTGAGTCAGAATTGTGGGATAAATTCGCAATTATGAGAAAAAAAGTCAGAATTACGTGATATACAGTCATAATTGCTTGTTTTAAAGTCATTATTGTGAGATCATTTTGCAATTCCGGGGTAAAAATTCAGAATTGCATGATATACAGTCGCAATCACATTTTAAAGTCAGAATCGAGTGATATACAGTTGCAATTGCATGTTTTAAAGTCAGTATTGTGAGATAATTTCGCAATTCTGGGGAAAAAAGTAAGAATTATGTGATATAAAGTCGCAATTGCATGTTTTAAAGTCATTGTGAGATAATTTCGCAATTCTGGGGAAAACAGTCTGAAATGCATGATATACAGTCGCAATTGTGTGTTTAAAAGTCAGAATTGCTTCATATACAGTTGCAAATGCGTGTTTTAAAGTCAATATTGTGAGATAATTTTGCAATTCTGGGGAAAAAAGTCAGAAATGCATGATATACAGTCGCAATTGTGTGTTTAAAAGTCAGAATTGCTTGATGTGTAGTTGTAATTCTGTATTTTAAAGTCAATATTATGAGATAAACTTGCAGTTCTTGGGAAAAAATCAGAATTGCATGATATAAAGTCGCAATTGCATGTTTTAAATTCAGAATTGTGAGATAAACTCGCAATTCTGGGGTAAAAATTCAGAATTGCATGATATACAGTCGCAGTCACATGTTTTAAAGTCAGAATCGAGTGATATACAGTTGCAATTGCTTGTTTTAAAGTCAATATTGTGAGATAATTTATTTCGCAATTCTGGGGAAAAAAGTCTGAAATGCATGATATACAGTCGTAATTGTGTGTTTAAAAGTCAGAATTGCTTGATATACAGTTGCAAATGCGTGTTTTAAAGTCAATATTGCGAGATAATTTTGCAATTCTGGGGAAAAAAGTCAGAATTGCGTAATATACAGTCGCAATCGCGTGTTTTAAAGTCAGAATTGTGTGACATAAAGTCGCAATTGCATGTTTTAAAGTCAAAATTTTGATAAACTCGCAATTATGAGGGGAAAAAAATGTATTCCATTGCGGAAACAAGTTTCCATATGCTTCTGATTGCTTTTAAAGGGAAAAGCTGTCCATAACTGCTGGTCTAGGATCAGTTTTTTCCATAATAAAACAAAAGAATATTGGCGAAACTCTGGTGTTTGTAAATCCTCTCATTATAACAGGCAATTTTGTGCTTTGGTGTTGTTTTAATATAAAACTTTTGGACTATTCAGTTTGGCTAAATACGGGATGTCATTGTTTTGCTGAATGTCTGTTTCTCCGATTTTTAAAAAGTGTGCCCCCCCCCCCCATGAAAACGAAATGCCCCCTCATTATATATATTCTGGCAATAGATAAAAATATAGAAGCTTTTGTGATTCTTTAAAATTGAGTCAAGAAGTGACTGTTTTAAATGACTCAAGCCAATTGAAAAACATGATTATTTCTTCATCTGTTGTCTTTGGGTAGGCACGTTTATTTATGAATGGAAGTGGGAAATAACTATACACCCACTAAAGCCCTTTACTGCTTCCTCTGATGTTCTTCTTTACACAGAGTTTCTGTTTGTGTAATCTTGATTCTCCTTCCTTTTTATTCCCGCTAGTTTAGGGCATGACACAAGCGAAATCCCCTCAGAAAGGCAGAGCGAAGGATCTCTGGGCTAATGTTTCTCCAGGCCACCAGAAGAGCTTCCACACCCTTGTGAAGGTGACTTAACTCGCTCTCAAAGCTCTGGCCAACGTCCAAACCTCTGTTGCCTCTTAAACTGGATCACAGTCAAACGTTTTATCCATCGAGAGAGCTTAATGGAAGACACAGACCCAGATTGGGAAGCTTAATGTCGTAGTTCAAATGTCTCGTCAAAACTACTGATCGAATTGCGCCTTCAGTGTGATCCTTTGTATTCCTTCCAATCAATTCCATCAAGGTTTGGCTGTTTATTGCAAAGAGACACTTGTATCAGTATAACTTGCTTCAGAGTCGTCTGTTACATACTGAAGTGATCAAAACAAAGACATCGGCTTTATAATCACTGCGATGTTAATTTTACATGACAAGTTGCTGGTGGCTAAAGCGGTAACAGGTTGAATTTTGTCTACGGATTTTTTATGTTGGCAAGTGAAGAAATAGATTTCCACACCCTTTCATTTGGTTTCTTGTTTTGCATATTTTTATATCTATATCACAATGACTTCATATCTCAACCCCTATATATTCATTTAGTCACTGGGGCGCTCCAAACTTTAAAATTACAACCAATTCGGCCACAACTAAACAAACGTGCTTTGCTTTGCCAAGTGATTCGTTCAGCTTGTAGTTTGACTCTTGGTTACAGAACAACACTCTTCGGTTTGAACCGTACAAAACAATGCAAACTTGTCGGGATGACTAAAGCAGATGTAAATATGATAAAACTGTTAATTGAAACTGCAGCATGGTGACAATCAGGTCCTTGAACTGCAATTGAATCGGACGTGGGGTCTGAGAAGTCATGTTAAAATTCGACTCCCTGTTGGTCTGTTCTCTTCAGTGGATTCACAAGGGATCATTCATGATGTAATAAGTGGAGCAAAACGACCAGCTGGAATCGTGGAAAAGATGGAGTGGGCGACTCTGTTGTCACTGTCGATTTGCTTAAGTGTCGTGCAGACAGAGATTTTCCGTCACACATCAGGGTGTATGGATTTCACTTGGTGACGGATCCAGATGCACCTTGTTAGTTGAACAAGAGTGAAACTACAGTTCTGAACTGTTTTAAAATTCTGACAGATACCAGTAAGTAGATAATTGTAATGTTATGATGGTGTTGTATATAAATGTAGCTCATATTGTAACAATCGTCCACCGTAGGCGAGTTAAATAAACTCAAGTGCAGTTTATTTAAAATTTAAAAATACAGAGCAAACAGAACCAAACCATGACTTAAACATGAACATGAAATCAGTCTTACCAAACAGTGTTACATAAAACAAAGACAAGATACAATGAGGGCTATATATATACACAAAGACTAATGACTATCAAGATAGACCTTATGCTGTGTTCACGCCACCTCGTATTTACCGGAATCTTGAAATGACAACACGTGATGTTATATTCGGAGCTGTTCACATCCTTTGGTCCTTGGACTGGGAATTATGTGTTTCCATGACACCACTATCAACGCCTAAATGAATCTACAGCGGTCAGGTGGTACATGTGGGAGCTTTGAGAAAACTCCCAGCTTACAAGCTGTAATTACGAGCTCTACGAGGACGTGAACGCTTTTTACAAGCTAGAGTCTCGTAACTACAGGAATTACGAGGCCGCGTGAACGCACTTTAAGATAGCACTAAGAAACACCTGACAGGAACAAACCAAAGGAATCACATGACTGTGACAGTTCAAAATAAAAGACATGAAATCTTGAACAAAACCTAAAAAAACATGACATATTTACACAGACACGCATGGGGATAGTTACTTTAAAAGTAATGTGTTACAATATTGCATTACTCCCTAAAAAATAACTAATTGTGTTACTTAGTTACTTTTTGTGTGTATAGTAATGTGTTACATTATTTTATGTTACTTTTACTATGACGGTTATCAAAAAAAAGACCTCAATACATACACAAACACGCACACACACACATACATATATATACACACACACACAGTGTTGGGGAAAATTACTTTAAAAGTAATGCATTTCAATTTTGCGTTACTCCCTAAAAAGTAACTAATTGTGTTACTTAATTACTTTTTATGGAAAGTAATGTGTTACATTACTTTTACGTTGACATTTATCAAATTAAAAGACATGAAAATACACACACACACACACACACACACACACACAGTGTTGGGGAAAGTTACTTTAAAAGTAATGCGTTTCAATATTGCGTTACTCCCTAAAAAGTAACTAATTGTGTTACTTAGTTACTTTTTATGGAAAGTAATGTGTTACATTACTTTTACGTTGACAGTTATCAAATTAAAAGACATGAAAATATACACACACACACAGTGTTGGGGAAAGTTACTTTAAAAGTAATGCATTTCAATATTGCGTTACTCCCAAAAAAGTAACTAATTGTGTTACTTAGTTACTTTTTATGGAAAGTAATGTGTTACATTACTTTTACGGTAACAGTTATCAAATTAAAAGACATGAAAATACACACACACACACACACACACACACAGTGTTGGCGAAAGTTACTTTAAAAGTAATGCATTTCAATATTGTGTTACTCCCTAAAAAGTAACTAATTGTGTTACTTAGTTACTTTTTATGGAAAGTAATGTGTTACATTACTTTTACCGTGACAGTTATCAAATTAAAAGACATGAAAATACACACACACACACACACACACACACACACACACAGTGTTGGCGAAAGTTACTTTAAAAGTAATGCATTTCAATATTGCGTTACTCCCTAAAAAGTAACTAATTGTGTTACTTAGTTACTTTTTATGGAAAGTAATGTGTTACATTACTTTTACGGTGACAGTTATCAAATTAAAAGACATGAAAATATACACACACACACACACACACAGTGTTGGCGAAAGTTACTTTAAAAGTAATGCATTTCAATATTGCGTTACTCCCTAAAAAGTAACTAATCGTGTTACTTCGTTACTTTTTATGGAAAGTAATGTGTTACATTACTTTTACGGTGACAGTTATTAAATTAAAAGACATGGAAATACACACACACACACACACACACACAGTGTTGGGGAAAGTTACTTTAATATGTTACACTATTGTGTTACTCCCTAAAAATAACTAATTGTGTTACTTAGTTACTTTTTATGGAAAGTAATGTGTTACATTACTTTTACGGTGACAGTTATCAAATTAAAAGACATGAAAATATACACACACACACACACACACACACACACACACACACACACACACACACACACACACACACACACACAGTGTTGGGGAAAGTTACTTTAATATGTTACAATATTGTGTTACTCCCTAAAAATAACTAATTGTGTTACTTAGTTACTTTTTATGGAAAGGAATGTGTTACATTACGTTTACGTTACTTTTACTGTGACAGTTATCAAAATAAAAGACATGAAAATATATAGATATACAGGCAACAGAAAGTTTTCTTAAGCCCTATGTTTATAATTTTTTTCTTTAAATGATTACAACCAATTAGAAAGGTCGAGAATGTACCAAAGAACAGTCCAGTAAGGTGTGGGACTCACTATCAAGCACCATTTAAAGGTGGGACATCCTGTTCTGACACATATGGTCACAGGAGCACATGGTGTGAGAAGAAGGCAAGATTATTTGCTTTATTAATCTTATTTAAAATGACATGAACTGTACATAAAAAAATATGTGTGTGTGTGTGTGTATGAAGGCTTTTGTCAGGTTTTATGAAGTTTTTTTTATTTTGCATGTTCAGAAATTCAGTTTTTCTCTTTGTTGCCTCAGGGCAACGTTGTGCGATAAGAGGTACATTTCGAGGATGTTTTGGACAAAACCTCGCATTGGCCATAATGTGTTATAAGAAGGGAAGATGCAGGGTTCCTGGGTGTGCAGGAACACCCAAAGTGATGTGCAAAAATTATAACATACACCACAGTTTCACAACAGAGAAGAAGTGCTTTTTGAAGTTTCATACGCAGTGAAATCGTATTACATTATATGGCATGACACACTACATGATACAAACCTATGCATGTGTCAACTTCAATAAATCAATGTCTTTCAAGTGTTTTTCATTTTTTACTTAATGATTTCTTGACATTTAAAAAAAAAAAATGTGATTTTGATGATAATTTTCTCTATTTTTTTTTACCTTTGATGCACAGGGGTGGGGGGGGGGGCGGTCAAAAAACTTTTCATCAATAAAATGTTCCCAAATTAACCAAAAAATTATTTTCTTTTCATGTGCCATCAACATGTGTGCAGTAGAGGATTAAAAGTAATGTGTTTCAATATCGCGTTACTCCCTAAAAAGTAACTAATTGTGTTACTTATTTACTTTATATGGAAAGTAATGTGTTACATTACTTTTATGGTGACAGTTATCAAAATAAAAGACATGAATATATATATATATATATATATATAGACACATACACAGTGTTGCAGAAAGTTACTTTAAAAGTATGCATTACTTACTTAATGCGTTACAATATTGTGTTACTCCCTAAAAAGTAACTAATTACTTAGTTACTTTTTATGTGACAGTTATCAAAATAAAAGACATAAACACATGAAGAAAACCTAAACAGACATGACATATACATGCACTGTATGTACACACACACACACAGTGTTGGGGAAAGTTACTTTAAAAGTAATATGTTACAATATTGCATTACACCCTAAAAAGTAACTAATCATGTTAGTTAGTTAATTTATGGAATGTAATGTGTTACATTATTTTTACATTACTTTTTCTCACCTGGGCTGAGTTTGCTTGTTTGTTTTTTAATATCAACTAAAAAAGTTAAATTTTTGGCAAAAGTAAAGGTCCTTTCACACCAAAACACAAGGGGGAAAAAATTAACCCTCTTATTTTAGCAATAAAAACACAAATGTGTTGTTTATCTAAAGTCATTTTTGCTTGTTAGTATGGTTAAATTGGATCGTTAAAGGTCAGCAGCAAAGACATTGCTCAATACAAGTATATTTGTGTTATTTATCATTTAATTATTGCAGGTTTGCGTAATATTCAGAGTTTTTCAGGAAAACTGAACTCTCTTCAGGTTTGGAAACTGATGATAAGTGATGCACATAGATATATAATGACCTCAGTGTCATCTCTCGGGGTTTAACCAACAGAAGTATCGTTGTGTTTGTAAAGCCTGTTCTGGTCTTGTCATCTCTCCAGCTAGAAGATTACAATGAAAGCCTTCACGATAAACCCCAGCGTCTCCTGTAGCTGCAGATATCTGCATCTCTTCCTCTCTGAACAAATGACCTACATCTGCTTCCACCTACCTTTAAGACCGGCTCTTCAGGACTCTGTTCGAGTTCGTTTAAAACCGAGTCGCTCCAGGTCATCATGAAGAGACTTAGATAAGAGATTCCTTTAAAACGATGCCAACATGGAAATGTCCTTTCTTTAAAGAGTTACTGTGTGGCTTTTTTAAAGGAAGTCATAACTGTGATGGGTTTGATTACCCCCGTGTCCTTGTGCAGAATGGTGTCTCCTTTCGTTTTATTGGCCTCTTAAAAAGTTTGTCAAACTCTCCATGTGCTGTGGGTGTTAAAGTGTCTTTAGGACTGTTGGAGTTGTCAAGTTAAGGGTGTTTTACCTCTGAATGGATTTTACAGCCACTGGAGTGTCGATTATGTCAGGCTTAAGAGGTCATGTTGACATCTGAGCTTGATTCTTTAGTTTTGTCCTTTAGTGTTATGCTTTTGGGGATATTATCTTTTATGCAGTGTATAATATAGCTCTTTGTGAATATAAAAGTGGAGTTGCCTGAAACGAGTGTGTGTTTTCAAACATGGTCTTTTTGCTTGTCACCACAGATTGAGAACTACGTTAAAGACAATATGAAGACAGAGATGGTGCAGTTACAACAGAGTGCCGTCCACAACCACACTGCGGCCATGTTAGAGATGGGCACCAGTCTTCTCTCCCAAACAGCCGAGCAGACACGCAAGCTGACCGATGTTGAGACACAGGTATCCTCCATTTCATGCTCCATTAAGTGAACAATCTTTTTTTCCCTATGCATCCCTTTAATACGGCTCTTGACAAGCCAAGGAAAACACTAGAGCCACATTAGACATGCAGTCTCTTTTAATGTATCATGCTAATGTTTTTATTGCTAAATCTCTTTATGACTTGTGCACTTCAATGAGACACAGAGGGATACAGTAAAGTTGTGTTTTGCTGATTTGTCAAATAAGAGTTTGACTTGAAAGAATAACTGTTCATAAGTGCTACCGTATGGTGCTGCGGTATAGCGGTCCTGTTTACGACTTCTCATGAGGTGCCGCAGTTAGTATTAACTTACTTAATGGTTTTAACGTCTGTGTTTTTGCGGAAGGATTACTGTATTTGTATTGGATTGTCTTTGTTTTTAGGTTTTAAATCAGACGTCACGGTTGGAAATTCAGCTGCTGGAGAATTCACTATCAACCAACAAGCTGGAGAAACAACTTATGATACAGATCAATGAAATCAACAAGATCCATGACAAGAATGGGTAAAAACCTCAAACACTCGCCTCACACTCCATCAATTATACAACATGAAATACAAACCCGATTCCAAAAAAGTTGGGACACTGTACAAATTGTGAATAAAAACAGAATGCAATGATGTGGAAGTTTCAATATTTTATTCAGAATACAACATAGATGACATATCAAATGTTTAAACTGAGAAAAGGGAAAAATAAGTTGATTTTAAATTTCATGGCATCAACACATCTCAAAAAAGTTGGGACAAGGCCATGTTTAGCACTGTGTGGCATCCCCTCTTCTTTTTATAACAGTCTGCAAACGTCTGGGGACTGAGGAGACAAGTTGCTCAAGTTTAGGAATAGGAATGTTGTCCCATTCTTGTCTAATACAGGCTTCTAGTTGCTCAACTGTCTTAGGTCTTCTTTGTCGCATCTTCCTCTTTATGATGCGCCAAATGTTTTCTATGGGTGAAAGATCTGGACTGCAGGCTGGCCATTTCAGTACCCGGATCCTTCTTCTACGCAGCCATGATGTTGTAATTGATGCAGTATGTGGTCTGGCATTGTCATGTTGGAAAATGCAAGGTCTTCCCTGAAAGCGACGACGTCTGGATGGGAGCATATGTTCTAGAACTTGGATATACCTTTCAGCATTGATGGTGCCTTTCCAGATGTGTAAGCTGCCCATGCCACACGCACTCATGCAACCCCATACCATCAGAGATGCAGGCTTCTGAACTGAGCGCTGATAACAACTTGGGTTGTCCTTGTCCTCTTTAGTCCGGATGACATGGCGTCCCAGTTTTCCAAAAAGAACTTCAAATTTTGATTAATCTGACCACAGAACAGTTTTCCACTTTGCCACAGTCCATTTTAAATGAGCCTTGGCCCAGAGAAAACGCCTGCGCTTCTGGATCATGTTTAGATATGGCTTCTTTTTTGACCTATAGAGTTTTAGCCGGCGACGGCGAATGGCACGGTGGATTGTGTTCACGACAATGTTTTCTGGAAGTATTCCTGAGCCCATGTTGTGATTTCCATTACAGTAGCATTCCTGTATGTGATGCAGTGCCGTCTAAGGGCCCGAAGATCACGGCATCCAGTATGGTTTTCCGGCATTGACCCTTACGCACAGAGATTGTTCCAGATTCTCTGAATCTTTGGATGATATTATGCACTGTAGATGATGATAACTTCAAACTCTTTTCAGTTTTTCTCTGAGAAACTCCTTTCTGATATTGCTCCACTATTTTTCGCCACAGCATTGGGGGAATTGGTGATCCTCTGCCCATCTTGTCTTCTGAGAGACACTGCCACTCTGAGAGGCTCTTTTTATACCCAATCATGTTGCCAATTGACCTAATAAGTTGCAAATTGGTCCTCCAGCTGTTCCTTATATGCACATTTAACTTTTCCGGCCTCTTATTGCTACCTGTCCCAACTTTTTTGGAATGTGTAGCTCTCATGAAATCCAAAATCAGCCAATATTTGGCATGACATTTCAAAATGTCTCACGTTCAACATTTGATATGTTATCTATATTCTATTGTGAATAAAATATAAGTTTATGAGATTTGTAAATTATTGCATTCCTTTTTTATTCACAATTTGTACAGTGTCCCAAATTTTTTGGAATCAGGTTTGTACATATGTGTGCATATACAGTATATGGCTTTTAAAATATGTCATTTATATGTAATATCATATAATATGACTTATAATATGTTTCTTATAACTGTGTTATCACAATATATACATACACTTGCCTGCATATATATATATATATATATATATATATATATATATATTATTCTGAGGTGGAAAAAAAGCTTCTATAAACGGCTTTTTAATGCAATAATTTCAAATATAATTTAATTAGCCAAAAAAAAAGCTGACAGGAAAAAGCAAACACTGACAACAACATAATCAGTTATTCATATTTCATTGTTTCGCTCTTGTTTTTGCATGTGTTCATAATTTCTTTGTATGACAGCCTGGCTAAATATTATGTTGCACAATTTGTCCTATTTTATTGCGTTATCACAAATAAAACAAGCACAACTATGCAATATGCTTAAAAATCTTTTAATAATATTTGAATAAAGGGTGAAGATGTCAGTTTTCCTCACTTTTGGCCACTACTGTACTTCAAATGTTCTTGTGAAACAATAATGTTTCTTTATTGCAATTTTTTTAGTCATAAAAAGCAAATAAATGCACTTAGATAATACAGGTATATATATATCATATTGCATGGTTTGAATGTGTGCATCCAGGTAAATAAAATGTCTTACAGCCAAGAATCCCTGACTTCATCAAGGCTTGATTTGATGATATTTACAGTATGTTTCAGTATTCAAAGGCAGAAGAAATGGAGAGCGCTTCATTGCAGCTGTAATAAATACTTATCTGAACGTAGTCTAACTCCATAATTTACACACCACGCAAACAAACACAGTTCATCTTATAGCTTTAGGGATCAGTGAAAGTCTAAAACTGATCCAGGCCTTAAATCTTGGAAACCTGATGCATGATGCACTGGATTCTCTCGCTTATTACAATTAAATTCAATCCACATAAAGAACTTAAAAGAATGTATTCATTTTAGATTGAAATAGGAGAAAGTTATAATGTCAATCTATATTATAGGATGAGTAATTACATCATCACTGGTAAGGAAAATGCTAGACATACACATATGCTTTTTTAGTTTATTATCTATTTTTTAAATAGAGGGATATGAATGTGTGTGTGTGTTCAACAACAGCTGGACTCAAAGCAGAGCGATGGGAATTAAAGCCCTGGATTTGACAGTAACGAACATATCCTTTCAGACCGATCAGTACACAGAAAATTGGATCGTGCTCCAAAAGCTTTGCATTGCAAAATTCATCTTCACAGAGAATAAAGTTGAGCGGCGGGTCACGGGACGTCACTCATGTCTTGGCGTGTTCCACTGTGCTGCACCGTATGGGACCGAGCTAAAGCCTGAGAGCTTGCTTTGTGAAGAACTGAAAATCATTTTGTGTAATGATCTGTATTGTGGTTCTGGCATAAGAATCTGTGTTTCCTAAAAATTACAGGCGAGTGAGTTTGAACATCTGTATTGGCAGATTAAACAGCAGCACAGTGAGACGACTTAACCAGGGTCACTACTGAGGCCTGAAATGTTTGTTTTATGCCTCAGCCTTTTGTTTCTAGTGTGCAATGTTGAGATTTAACTAATTAATAGTAGCAACATAACAAATTATCTCAATTTTATTAGTAGCATAATAGTAGTAAAAAGTGATTCACCTATTGGAGTCTCAGTGGAGCATTTTATAGTGTAATTTTTTTTAAATGCTATTCATTACTGTGAACTATGAATTATAAATCAGGGTATTTACTCATTTTATTAGTTGCATTATGTAAATGTATCAGTTTAAATTTAATACTGGCATACACACACACACACACACACACACATATATATATATATATATGCCACTTTGTGTAAACAACATCTATCGCTATTTGCATTTCAAGTAAACAGCATCTATCGCTTTCTGCACTTAATGTAAATAGCATCTATCACTTTGTACTGTGTAAACAACATCTGTCGCTATTTGCACTTAGTGTAAATAGCATCTGTCATTATTTGCATACTGTAAACAGCATCTATCACTATTTGCACTTTGTGTAAACAACATCTGTCGCTATTTGCACTAAGTGTAAATAGCATCTATCGTTATTTGCACTTTGTGTAAAGAGCATCTATCGCTATCTGCATTTCGTGTAAACAACATCTTTCACTATTTGCACTGTGTAAACAACATCTATCGCTATTTGCACTTAGTGTAAATAGCATTATCGTTATTTGCACTTTTTGTAAACATCTATCGCTATTTGCATTGTGTAAACAGAATCTATCGCTTTCTGCACTTAATGTAAATAGCATCTGTCACTTTGTACTGTGTAAACAACATCTGTCGCTATTTGCATTTAGTGTAAAGAGCATCTATCGCTATCTGCATTTCGTGTAAACAACATCTATCACTATTTGCACTTTGTGTAAACAACATCTGTCGCTATTTGCACTTTGTGTAAACAGCATCTATCGCTATCTGCATTTCGTGAAAACAACATCTATCACTATTTGCACTGTGTAAACAACATCTATCGCTATTTGCACTTTGTGTAAATAGCATCTATCGTTATTTGCACTTTGTGTAAACAACATCTATCACTATTTGCACTTAGTGTAAACAACATCTGTTGCTATTTGCACTAAGTGTAAATAGCATCTACCGTTATTTGCACTTTGTGTAAACAGCATCTATCGTTATTTGCACTTTGTGTAAACAACATCTATCGCTATTTGCATTGTGTAAACAGAATCTATCGCTTTCTGCACTTAATGTAAATAGCATCTGTCACTTTGTACTGTGTAAACAACATCTGTCGCTATCTGCATTTCGTGTAAACAACATCTATCACTATTTGCACTTTGTGTAAACAACATCTGTCGCTATTTGCACTTTGTGTAAACAGCATCTATCGCTCTTTGCATAGTGTAAACAGCATCTATCACTATCTGCACTTTGTGTAAACAGCATCTATCGCTATCTGCATTTCGTGTAAACAACATCTATCACTATTTGCACTGTGTAAACAACATCTATCGCTATTTGCACTTTGTGTAAATAGCATCTATCGTTATTTGCACTTTGTGTAAACAACATCTATCACTATCTGCACTTAGTGTAAATAGCATCTATCGCTATTTTAATTTAGCATAAACAGCATCTATCACTATTTGTACTTTGTGTAAACTAGGGCTGTCAAACGATTAATCGCGATTAATCGCATGCAAAATAAAAGTTTGAGTTTACATAATACATGTATGATTACTGTGTGTAATAATATGTATATATAAATACACACAAATTAATGTATATATTTAAGAGAAATGTTATGTACAAAATATTTTTATTTGTGTATGATATAAATTATATAAAAATATAAATAAATACATATACTTGTAAATATTTATCAAATATATACATGAATGTGTTTGTAATTACATATGCATAATAATTACACACAGTAATCTCACATATATTATGCAAACTCAAACCTTTATTTTGTATGCAATTTATCACGATTAATCGTTTGACAGCCCTAGTGTAAACAGAATCTATCGCTATCTGCACTAGCCGCTGCCTAATTTAAGAGCCATTTATGGACGCCTTTTTCCTCCTCAAAGTGTGTGTTTGTGTATATATACTGTGGCCACCACAGTCTAAAAAAATGACTTGACTTTCCTAGAGTAATCCCCATAGTTTAATGGCTTT
>VTFQ01000009.1:41803478-41808478 GCA_036281575.1 Ancherythroculter nigrocauda | reverse complement strand
ACTCTATTTTGAGTCAGCGAGTGTGTGGAGGATCCTGATTTATAAAATCTCTCTACTTGGATGTTCTTTTCACATAAACTCGTTCCAAATAAAAGTCCCAACTGAACCACCAAGAATTCAAGTGTAAATAAATATTGTGGAGATAATTTCATGAGCCAGGACACAAGCTGTTTAATAGCTCCATTCACCGCAGTTTAGCTGAGATTTACATGTAAAGCTGCTCCTCCTGAGCGTCCAGACGCTGTCAGATGTCCCTGTTCTGAAAACATCTCATTATGATTCTCACCATCAGATAGAGCAAACTCCAAATTCAACAGAAGAGAAAGACTGAGCATTTCAAAATATCCCGTAAATCGTTACAATAACTAATCATGATGAGGTTTTTTTTATTATTATTTTTTTTATGTGCAATAATAAGCATTAGGTTTTTATTTTATTTCTTTTATCTTATTTTAATCATTATATGTTCCCATGTATTTTTATATAAATGTGCAATAATAAGCATTAGGTTTTTATTTTATTGATTTTTATTTTATTTTATCTTATTTTAATCATTATATTTTCCCATTTATTTTTATATAAATGTACAATAATAAGCATTAGGTGTTTATTTTATTGATTTTTATTGATTTTTATTTTATTTTATCTTATTTTAATCATTATATTTTCGCATGTATATTTATATAAATGTGTAATAATAAGCATTAGGTGTTTATTTATTTATTTATTTACTTATTTTAATCATTATATTTTCACATTTATTTTTATATAAATGTGCAATAATAAGCATTAGGTTTTTATTTTTTTTATTTTTTTTTATCTTATTTTAATCATTATATTTTCCCCATTTATATTTATATAAATGTGTAATAATAAGCATTAGGTGATTTTTATTGATTTTTATTTTATTTATCTTATTTTAATGTGCAATAATAAGCATTAAATTTATTTATTTATTTATTTATTTATTTATTATTTACTTATTTTAATAATTATATTTTCCCATTTATTTTTATATAAATGTGCAATAATAAGCATTAGGTTTTTATTTTATTGATTTTTATTTTATTTTATCTTATTTTAATCATTATATTTTCCCATTTATATTTATATAAATGTGTAATAATAAGCATTAGGTGTTTATTTTATTGATTTTTATTGATTTTTATTTTATTTATCTTATTTTAATGTGCAATAATAAGCAATAAATTTATTTATTTATTTATTTATTATTTACTTATTTTAATCATTATATTTTCCCATTTATTTTTATATAAATGTGCAATAATAAGCATTAGGTTTTTATTTTATTGATTTTTATTTTTATTGATTTTATTTTATCTTATTTTAATCATTATATTTTCACATTTCTATTTATGTTAATGTGTAATAATAAGCATTAAGTGTTTATTTTATTGATTTTTATTTTATTTATCTTATTTTAATGTGCAATAATAAGCATTAAATTTATTTATTTATTATTTACTTATTAAAATATATTTTTTTCCATATATTTTTTCAATGTACAGTAATACTGTTACATTGTTAATCATATTGTATTATATTTTTCCATATATTTATTCAAATGTGCAATAATAAGCATTATGCTTTTATTTTACTGAGACTTTATTTATTTTATTAATTATGTCAGATAACACTTAAGCAAAACATGGTCAGGTCAAAGTGTCAATAATTTTTTATTTCAAATTTTCATCAATTTTACTGATAGTCCACTGTATGAAGAATCTTTGGGTATAATATATCACAGTTTATTTTATTTTGCTATCCTCACTTACATTAATGAACTATAGTATCCTGCACCGACTAGTAAAAATATATCAAAAATATATGAATCATTTTTTTTGGTTTGACTGTATAAAAATACAGTATGATTACAATAACATACAACAGGCTTTTATTTATTTCTATCATTAATATTATTTGTTTATTTTATCTTATTATTAATCATATTGTATTATATTCTCCACATATATTTATTTAAATGTGCAATAACAATAATTACGCAATTTATTTATTTAATCACGATGATATATGTTTTAATTTGAATCTACAGTAATTAGGCGTTGTGTTCTGTCATTAGTGTTGCTCTCGGCTGTCTCTCTCTCTCTGGTCATAAGCAGTAAATCGTCGTCTGCCACAGCTGGGCTTTTGTTGTGTTAGACGCTGCGGTGAGAAACTCCCTCCGTCGGCCCGTCACAGCAGGAGATCTTGTCACTGACACTCAATCCTTTACCGAAGCGGCAGGAATAATATCCCTGAACGAAGGGTTGCCCGGCCGAGCCCTCAGTCCCGCGACAGGGATCAAAGTTCTGCCTAAACGGGCCTGACACGTCTCTCTTAGCAGTGACATCTCCTGCTCTTAAAGAGTCCCAACAGAAACAACAATAGTGTGAAAACTGAGCTGCGGCCTCTAGCAGCCAGAGAAAAAAGCAGAGGGGAATCGGAAGGAATTTCCTTCTATAACTGGGACACGGTGGGTAAATATAAACCACTTGTTATAACAGGAACTTGAAATTTATAGCTTGTAGTATTTTGTCCGCAGACTCTTGCTTGGTTTCAAAATATCGGCGGTGTAATTGTCTGCAGATGGAAAGAGACGCAGCTGTCGGAGAGATCAGCACTTTGATTAAAACACTTTCACACTCGGAAGAACGTCAGTCACTGGAAGGAGATGATGCTGATAACGCACCAGAGAACTTGCTGGACTTTTTAATCTCTAAATAATTCTGACCAGATTTGAAATATTGCATGAAAACTGATACAATATTTTGAATTCGCCAATTCCATTAACTCAGGAAGACTGAGAGTGTTTGTTTTTGAAGACTTATTCCACAGCGTACATTATTTTACAACATTAATATTTTCTGCTGTGCTTACATATTTCCAGTTGTTTGAATGGGTTTGTAGGATGAAACAGATATTAGATCCGGACAGTTTTATACACATCCCTCCATGACAGAAGCTGAAGAAATAAATACTCGTTGTCAATCACAATTATTCATTCATAAATAAGCCTCAGATATATATATATATAGTTTGGAAAAGTTTGGACGCATTACTATTTTTAATGTTTTTGAAAGAAGTCTCTTCTGCTCATCAAGCCTGCATTTATTTGATTAAAAATACAGAAAATTACAGTAAAAATTTGAAATATTATTACAGTTTAAAATAATGTTTTCTATGTGAATATATAGTAAAGTGTAATTTATTCCTGTGATCAAAGCTGAATTTTCAGCATCATTACTCCAGTCTTCAGTGTCACATGATCCTTCAGAAATCATTCTAATATGATGATGTATTGTCAATGTTGAAAACAGTCATACTGCTTTTTATTTTTTTTATAACCTCTTTTTTGGAAGAAATTAATACTTTTATTCAGTAAGGATGTGTTAAATTGATAAAAAGTTTATATTGTTAGAAAATGCTGTTCTTTTTAACCTTTTATTCTTCAATGAATCCTGAAAAAAGTATTACTGTTTCCAACATTGAGCATCAAATCATCATATCAGAATGATTTCTGAAGGATCACGTGACACTGAAGACTGGAGTAATGATGCTGAAAATTCAGCTTTGATCACAGGAATAAATTACACTTTAAAGTATATTAAAATAGAAAATTGGTAATATTAATATAAATGTTTTTTTTTTCTATATTTTTTCATCAAATAAATGAAGGCTTGATGAGCAGAAGAGACTTCTTTCAAAAACAATAAAAATAGTAATGTGTCCAAACTTTTGACCAGTACTGTATATATATTTTTTTGTTTTAATGTAAGTATAAGTGAATGTAATCACAACATTAGCTGCATTTTATTTTATTTTATTTTATTTTATTTTATTTTATTTTATTTTATTTTATTTTATTTTATTTTATTTTATTTTATTTATTTTATTTTATTTTATTTTATTTTATTTTATTTTATTATTTTATTGTATTTTATTTTATTATTGTATTATTTGCATTTTGCATTTGTTTCACAACTTTTTTTTTTTTTTTTTTTTTTTAATAGAAGTGAATGTAATCACAACCTTGGCTGCATTTTATTTTATTTTATTTTATTTTATTTTATTTTATTTATTTTTTTTTTTTTTATTTGCATTTTTCATTTGTTTTATGTCTTTTTATTTTATTTTAAATAGAAGTGAATGTAATCACAACTCTATGTATATGTTTCTGTTCAAGCGTGATAAAAATAGTCATTTTAGAAGAAAATTTCAGATGGCACTTAGAGGCCTTTGCATCTGAAGTCTTCATATATATGTATGTGTGTGTGTGTGTGTGTGTGTGTGTGTGTGTGCTTTTGTTTATATTACATTGTGGGGACCAAATGTCCCCATGATGTAATATAAACCTGAGTTCACCTACATCGTGGGGACCAGCCAGCGGTCCCCACAATGTAAATGGGTTTATAAATCATATAGAATGAGTTTTTGTGAAAAAGTAAAAGTTTGCACAGTTTCCTGTGAGGGTTAGGTTTAGGGGTAGGGGCAGGGTAGGGGGATAGAATGTACAGTTTGTTCAGTGTAAAATGCATTGAAGTCTATGGAAAGTCCCCACAATTCACAAAAACAAACATGTGTGTGTGTGTGTGTGTGTGTGAGAGTGTTGCTTCTGGTCCAGATCCAGAACATTCCCTCTTAAACCCTCTTTTATTAAATTCACGGAGGTTGATGTAAATTATTTCATGAGTATCTGTCACCTGCAGCTTTTGAGGAGTTTGTTCAAACATCATTAGTCTGCATTATTGCTGTCTTGTTGGAATAGAAGTGACGTGTTTGTCATGTTCTGTTCAGTGAATACGAGGTTCATGCTGAGCGAGAGAGCGAGTGGAAAGTGTTTTGTTTGTTCACTGCAGATCCACAGACGCTTTCTGATGAGTGTGTACCAATATAAACAGCTGGATTTATTATTTCTCTGCTCGTTTGTGTCTAACATGGTTTTCTGTGTGTATTTAGTGGTGCCAAACAGCACAAAACAA
>VTFQ01000009.1:41745978-41800978 GCA_036281575.1 Ancherythroculter nigrocauda | reverse complement strand
AAATTAAACATAATCACAACTTTAGCTGCATTTTTTATTTATTTTATTTTATTTTGTTTATTTATTAATTTTACTGTTTTTCTAATTTATTTTAAATAGAAGTGAAAGTAATCATAAACTTAGTTGCATTTTATTTATTTATTTATTTATTTATTTGTTTAATTTGCATTTATTTTACTAATTTTATAATTTATTTTAAATAGAAGTGAAAGTTATCACAACCTTAGATGCATTTTATTTATTTATTTATTTATTTACTTGTTTGTTTGTTTGTTTAATTTGCATTTGTTCTACTGCTTTTATATTTTATTTTAATTTATTTTTTTTTAAATTTAATTTTATTATAATTTTAAGTAATTACAACCTTAGCTGAATTTTATTTTATTTTATTTTATTTCATTTCATTTATTAATTTTACTGTTTTTCTAATTTATTTTAAATAGAAGTGAAAATAATCATAAACTTAGTTGCATTTTATTTATTTATTTGTTTAATTTGCATTTATTTTACTAATTTTATATTTTATTTTAAATCAAAGTGAAAGTAATTACAACCTTAGCTGAATTTTATTTTATTTTATTTTGAATTTTATTTTATTTTTATTTGTTTTATTATTTATTTCATTTTATTTATTAATTTTACTACTTTTATATTTTGTTTTAAATAGAAATGAAAGTAATCACAAACTTAGTTGCATTTTATTTATTTGTTTGTTTTTGTTTAATTTGCATTTATTTTACTAATTTTATAATTTATTTTAAATAGAAGTGAAAGTTATCACAACCTTAGATGCATTTTATTTGTTTGTTTGTTTGTTTAATTTGCATTTGTTCTACTGCTTTTATATTTTATTTTAAATCAAAGTGAAAGTAATTACAACCTTAGCTGAATTTTATTTTATTTTGAATTTTATTTTATTTTTATTTGTTTTATTATTTATTTCATTATATTTATTAATTTTACTACTTTTATATTTTGTTTTAAATAGAAATGAAAGTAATCACAAACTTAGTTGCATTTTATTTATTTGTTTGTTTTTGTTTAATTTGCATTTATTTTACTAATTTTATAATTTATTTTAAATAGAAGTGAAAGTTATCAAAACCTTAGATGCATTTTATGTATGTATTTATGTATTTATTTGTTTTGCATTTGTTGTAATGCTTTTATATTTTATTTTTAAACAGAAGTGAAAGTAATCACACCATTTGCTGCATTTTTATTTTTATTTTATTTATATGTTTTTAGTAATTTTATGTGCTTTTGTCAACTTTAATCAATTATAATTAAATTTTAGTCATTTTAAAACTTCAACTAAAAAATTGAAAATGTTGTCTTGACAACTTCATCTAATATGTCAATGTTATTTTATTTCAGTTTTATTTCAATTAACAAAACTGATTTTTAATATAGTTTTAGATTTAGTTATCAATAACAGCACCGCTGTGGTCATTCTGAAATGCCGACGCTAAAGCCTGTTATAAATGACCTCCAGAACTTCCTGATAGCTAACAAACAGAACATAAACATAATGAAAATTAAATTTGCAACTCTATACTGAGAACTGAAGCTGATGCAGTGCTGGATTTGCCAGAAACTGTAAAGCTCAAAAATGCTTATTCCAAAGATCAAATTTAGGACAGAAAGATCACAACATTCATCTGTGTTTCACTGTATTGGGTTAAGAACATGTTCAGCGCTCAAGAAAATAAAAGACGAACAGAGAGAATAAATTCCCCTTCCCTCAAAATAACACGTTGACTGATGGCGCTCGTCTTCTTTTAATATTGGATGTGATGAATTACAGCATGTTTTTCATAAGTCTTTGACCTGGACCAGTTTGAGGTTTATAGAGGCATAAATTCAGCAGTGAATCTAATTTTAAAAAGAAGCTAAAGCTTTATTTGTATTTCCTCATTCCCTGGTTTGGATCAAATGAAGTATTGGAATAATTCGCCTCTCCTCGTTGGAGAATCCGCTGCAGCCAATCACTCCCAGCTCCATCAACACTTCTATTTCTCTTTCCCCAAACAGTTTCCCAAAGGAGGATGGGAGAAACCCTTCATCAGAATGGAATCAGATATTTAGACTATGGAAACAATTGTTCTGGTTTTGGCAGTGTTAATCCGACTTCAGGCGAGGCTTTGAATGGCCGTTACGGGAATGATTCATAGCAGAGCGTGAGTTGTAGAGACAGCGATGTTGTGCTCTAAACCACACGCCCCAGAGAAGCTTTACAGAATCAACTGTTCCTCTGCATTACTCATGATGTTCACATACTGATGCGTGTGAAACGCTCTCGTGACGGGAAAGCTTCTCAGGGACGATCGCTTCCACGGGGAAACCCGGCAGGTTTGTGGAGGGTAGATCCTCACAGTGTCTCATATTTACTGCTCATCAATCATCTGATCCCATGAGCCAGAAGTTAATGAGTGAGAGGAAGGGCTGTAATGCAATATGAGTCGCATCATAGAAAACTTCATCTTAGTTGCACATAAACTGTGGTTATTATTGTTAACTAAAACTATAAAACTATTAAAAACATGTCTGTTAATGGAAATAAAGATTAAATTAAATTAAATATGAATATTAAATAAATACATTTTTATATGTATTTGCATTTTGCCTTTGGTTTACGGCTTTTTTTCTTTCTTTTCTTTTTTTATTTAAGTGAAGGTAATCACAACCTTAGCTGCATTTATTTTGTTTTGTTTTGTTTTGTTTTGTTTTGTTTTGTTTTGTTTTATATTTTTATTTATTTATTTATTTATTTATTTATTATTTTTTATTTTTTATTTATATAGTACTAAAATTATTAACTGGAAATAAATAAAAACTAAAATAACTAATTTTATTTTTATTTTATATTTATATTCATTTTTATTTTTATTTTATATTTAGATTTTATTTATGTAGTACTAAAATTATTAACTGGAAATTAATAAAAACTAAAATAACTAATTGTATTTTATTTTATATTTATATTCATTTTATTTTATTTTATTTTATTGTTTATTTTTTATTCATATTTTATATATATAGCACATAATCACAACCTTAGCTGCATTTATTTTAATGCATTTTATTTTATTTTTTAATTTTTATTTTATATTAATATTTTATTTATATAGTACTAAAATTATTAACTGGAAATAAATAAAAACTAAAATAACTAATTGTATTTTTATTTTATTTTTTATATTCATTTTCATTTTATTTTTATTTTTATTTTATATTTATATTTTATTTATACTAAAATTATTAACTGGAAAAAATAAAAACTAAAATAACTAATTTTATTTTTATTTTATATTTATATTCATTTTCATTTTATTTTTATTTTATATTTATATTTTATTTATACTAAAATTATTAACTGGAAAAAATAAAAACTAAAATAACTAATTTTATTTTTATTTTATATTTAGATTTTATTTATAGTACTAAAATTATTAACTGGAAATAAATAAAAACTAAAATAACTACTTTTATTTTTATTTTATTTTATTTTTTATTTTATATTTATATTTTATTTATACTAAAATTATTAACTGGAAAAAATAAAAAATAAAATAACTAATTTTATTTTTATTTTATATTTATATTTTATTTATAGTACTAAAATTATTAACTGGAAATAAATAAAAACTAAAATAACTACTTTTATTTTTATTTTATATTTATATTCATTTTATTTTATTTTATTTTTTATTTTATATTTATATTTTATTTATATAGCACTACAATTATTAACTGGAAATAAATAAAAACTAAAAATAACTAAAAGTAAACCTAAAACTGAAATAAAAAATAAATTAAACCTAAATGTTAACTTGACAAGCACATAACCGAATGACTAAAAATCAAACTAATATTAACATGAATAATATAAAAATAAAAGCAATTTTTTTTTTTTTTTTTTATCCAGGCTGTCATGCAAAGAAATTATGAACACTTGCAAAAACAAGAGAACTGAGAAGACAGACAAGAGAAATATTAATAACTGATAATGTTTTTTTTTTGTTTTGTTTTTTTTATACATATAATTTTTATGCATTTTTTTGCCAAATAATTTAGTCAGATAAATGCCTAAACCAAGTTTAGCGTTTTGTTCTTTCCTCATAATTCTAAATATTTAAAATATTTTCCACACATTTTGATGGTTTAATTGAACTTGTATGGTCATTAACATGGATATCCCCTCTGGACGTCACTTTTGGACACTGCTGTAGATTGTTGAATTATGTAACCCTGTGATATGGTATAGACAACATATTTTCCTTCATTTTTTCATTGATTTCTCATCCAATAATCCGTCGTTTTTGAGCCGCATAACCTTGTTTTTCCACTCTCCAGACTCTCCTGTCAGGGAAACCTCTGCTGAAATTGCTCCATTAAATACATTCCCTGTTTCTTCTACATCAGGACAGTTTTACAGAGATATTGATGTTGCCGTATGATGGTGCTCGGCTGCAGTGGAAATATGTTCCATTGTTTCCATATGGAAGCTCTGAACTGGATCGGCTCTAATGCTTTCACAGATACTAACATCAATTCTATTATATTCATTCATTTATTTGGAAGTGCTGAGCGTAATACAATTGCATATTGCAATAATAACCCACTATGATTTGTATGATTTCCTCTTTTCAGGCATAAATGACACAGAAATGTTTTATGGAAATACATGACGAGTGTTTCTTTCAGAGAGGCTTTAGGAAAAATACTGAAGAAACCTTGATGCTGATTTACTCTATTTTATTTATTTATTTATTTATTTATCCACCCATCAATCCATTTATTCATTTATCCACACACATCCATCCATCATCCAATCATCCATTTATCCATCCATCCATTTATCCATCCATTCATCCATCCATTTATCCATTTATCCATTTATCCATCCATTTATCCATTTATCCATTTATCCATTCATCATTTACCATCCATCATCCATCCATCCATCCATCCATCCATCCATCCATTCATTTATCCATTTATTCATCGATTTATCCATCCATCCATCCATTCATTTTTCCATTTATTCATCGATTTATCCATCCATCCATCCATTCATCCATCCATTTATCCATTTATCCATTCATCCATTTATCCATCCATCCATCCATCCATCCATCCATCCATCATCCATCCATCCATTTATCCATTTATCCATTTATTCATCCATTTATCCATCCATCCATTCATCCATCCATCCATTTATCCATTTATTCATCGATTTATCCATCCATCCATCCATTCATCCATTTATCCATTTATCCATTCATCCATTTATCCATCCATCATCCATCCATCCATCCATCCATCCATTCATTTATCCATTTATTCATCGATTTATCCATCCATCCATCCATTCACAATCCATTTATCCATTCATCCATCCATTTATCCATTTATCCATTCATCCATTTATCCATCCATCATCCATCATCCATCCATTCATCCATCCATCCATTTATCCATTTATTCATCCATTTATCCATCCATCCATTCATCCATCCACATTATTCATCGATTTATCCATCCATCCACATTCATCCATCCATTTATCCATTTATCCCATCCATCCATTTATCCATTTATCCATTTATCCATTCACATCCATTCATCCATTTAATCCATATCCATCCACATCCATCCATTCCATCCATCCATCCATCCATTTATCCATATCCATTTATCCATCCATCATCATCCATCCATTTATCCATTTATTCATCGATTTATCCATCCATCCATTCATCCATATCCATTTATCCAATCCATCACATTTATCCATCCATCATCATCCATCCATCCATCCAATCCATTTATCCATTTATTCATCCATTTATCCATCCATCCATTCATCCATCACATTTATCCATTTATTCATCGATTTAATCCATCCATCCAATCCATTCTTCCATTTATCCATCCATCATCATCCATCCATCCATCCATTCATCCATCATCCATTCATCCATTTATCCATCCATCATCATCCATCCATCCATTTATCCATTTATCCATCCATCATCCATCCATCCATCCATCCATTCATCCATTTATCCATCCATATCATCCATCCATCCATTTATCCATTTATTCATCCATTTATCCATCCATCCATTTATCCATTTATTCATCGATTTATCCATCCATCCATCCATTCATCCATCCATTTATCCATTCATCCATTTATCCATCGATCATCCATCCATCCATCCATTCATCCATCCATTTATCCATTCATCCATTTATCCATCGATCATCCATCCATCCATCCATCCATCCATCCATCCATTTATCCATTTATTCATCGATTTATCCATCCATCCATCCATCCATTCATCCATTTATCCACCCATCCATCCATCCATTCATCCATTTATCCATCCATCATCATCCATCCATCCATCCATTCATCCATCATCCATTCATCCATTTATCCATCCATCATCATCCATCCATCCATTTATCCATTTATTCATCCATTTATCCATCCATTCATCCATCCATTTATCCATTTATCCATTCATCCATTTATCCATCATATCCATCCACCATCCATCCATCCATCCATTTATTCATACATTTATCCATCCATCCATTCACCATCCATCCATTTATCCATTTATTCATCGATTTATCCATCCATCCATCCATTCATCCATTCATCCATTCATCCATTTATCCACCCATCCATTCATCCATTTATCCATCCATCATCATCCATCCATCCATCCATTTATCCATTTATTCATCCATTATCCATCCATCCATCCATCCATCCTTTATCCATCCATCCATCCATCCATCCATCATCCATTCATCCATCATCCATTCATCCATTCATCCATTCATCCATTTATCCATCCATCATCATCCATCCATCCATCCATCCATCCATCCATCCATTCATCCATTTATCCATCCATCATCCATCCATCCATCCATCCATCATCCATTCATCCATTTATTCATCCATTTATCCATCCATCCACCCATTTATTCATCCATTATCCATCCATCCATCCATCCATCCATCCATCCATCCATCCATTTATCCACCCATCATCCATCCATCCATCCATCCATCCATCCATTCATCCATTTATCCATCATCATCATCCATCCATCCATCCATCATCCATCCATTTATCCATCCATCCATCCATCCATTTATCCATCCATTCACCCATTCATCCATCATCCATTCATCCATTTATTCATCCATTTATCATCCATCATCTATCCATCTATCCATCCATCCATACATCATCATCCATCCATCCATCCATCTATTCATCCATTCATCCATTCATCCATTTATCCATCCATCATCATCCATCCATCCATCATCCATTCATCCATTTATCCATCCATCATCATCCATCCATCCATTTATCCACCCATCCATCCATCCATTTATCCATTTATTCATCCATTTATCCATCCATCCATTCATCCATCCATCCATTTATCCATTTATTCATCGATTTATCCATCCATCCATCCATTCATCCATCCATTTATCCATTTATCCATTTATCCATCCATCATCCATCCATCCATCCATCCATCCATCCATTTATCCATTTATTCATCCATTTATCCATCCATCCATTCATCCATCCATCCATTTATCCATTTATTCATCGATTTATCCATCCATCCATCCATTCATCCATTCATCCATTCATCCATTCATCCATTCATCCATTTATCCATCCATCATCATCCATCCATCCATCCATCATCCATTCATCCATTTATCCATCCATCATCATCCATCCATCCATTTATCCATTTATCCATCCATCATCCATCCATCCATCCATCCATTCATCCATTTATCCATCCATCATCCATCCATCCATCCATTTATTCATCCATTTATCCATCCATCCATTTATCCATTTATTCATCGATTTATCCATCCATCCATCCATTCATCCATCCATTTATCCATTCATCCATTTATCCATCGATCATCCATCCATCCATCCATCCATCCATTTATCCATTTATTCATCCATTTATCCATTCATCCATTCATCCATCCATTTATCCATTTATTCATCGATTTATCCATCCATCCATCCATTCATCCATTTATCCACCCATCCATCCATCCATTTATCCATTTATCCATCCATCATCATCCATCCATCCATCCATTCATCCATCATCCATTCATCCATTTATCCATCCATCATCATCCATCCATCCATTTATCCATTTATTCATCCATTTATCCATCCATTCATCCATCCATTTATCCATTTATCCATTCATCCATTTATCCATCCATCATCCATCCATCCATCCATCCATTTATCCATTTATTCATACATTTATCCATCCATCCATTCATCCATCCATCCATTTATCCATTTATTCATCGATTTATCCATCCATCCATCCATTCATCCATTTATCCACCCATCCATCCATCCATTCATCCATTTATCCATCCATCATCCATCCATCCATCCATCCATTCATCCATCATCCATTCATCCATTTATCCATCATCATCATCCATCCATCCATCCATTTATCCATTTATTCATCCATTATCCATCCATCCATCCATCCATATCCACCATCATCCATCCATCCTTTATCCATTCATCCATCCATCCATCCATCCATCCATTCATCCATCATCCATCCATATCCATCCATCATCATCCATCCATCCATCCATCATCCATTATCCATCCATCATCCATCCATCCATCCATCCATCCATCATCCATTCATCCATTTATTCATCCATTTATCCATCCATCCACCCATTTATTCATCCATTATCCATCCATCCATCCATCCATCCATCCATCCATTTATCCACCCATCATCCATCCATCCATCATCCATCCATCCATCCATCCATCCATCCATCCATTCATCCATTTATCCATCATCATCCATCCATCCATCCATCCATCCATCCATTTATCCATCCATTCATCCATCATCCATTCATCCATTTATTCATCCATTTATCCTCCATCATCTATCCATCTATCCATCCATCCATACATCATCATCCATCCATCCATCCATCCATCCATCCATCTATTTATCCATCCATCATCATCCATCCATCCAGCACTCATGATTTCTTTGTCATTTAATTAATTAGATTCATTAATTTGTTTGTTTGTTTTTTAATTGTTTCCTTTTTTATTTCTTTATCCTTTTATTTGTGTATTTATCTTGTTTTATTTTATATTATAGTTATTAGAGCTAATTTATGTATAAAAAAAAAAAAAAAAAAAAAAAAAAAGAAATCATCTGGGAAAATTGTACCATACAGAGGTAAATAATAAAATGAAATCCAACCAGCACTCATGATTTCTATTTCCCTCATTGGAAATGTATTTATTTGTTTGTTTGTTTGCTTGTTTATCTGTTTTATTTTTTATGCTTATTTATTTATTATTTATCTATCTATCTATTTATCCTTTTTTATTTTTTTATTAGAGCAAATTTATGTCAAAAAATCAAATGGGGAGAAACACGTTCAGACCAGAATTTGTAGCATTCGGGATTAAATAATACGTGATGGGATGCACATGTTAAAATCCGTCCACTGCCTTCATTGTGAATGTGTTCGTTTGGCTGCAGCAGGGAGGAATGCAGAGAAAGCTAATTACAGATGTTACTCATTACAGATTTGTATCATACTTGGAAATGTTTCTGTTACACTGCACTGTATTACTGTCAGCACCTGCACTGCATTATGACATGTTTCAGAAGCCTTTCTCCAGCTGTTTGGAGCTAAATGGATCCATTACACACATGGAAACCCGTCCAAAATATCTTTTGGAAGCAAAAAAATGACTGTTAAATGATTTTTTTACTCTGTGTTTGTGTGCATAGAAATTACACAAGACAACATACTGCTTCTCATCTCGACTCAAGTCATGCACTGTGTTTAATATATACTATATACACAGTTCTGCATTTTCATTGGCATTACACAAAAAAAATCATAACTTAGTAATGTAAATGTCATGTCATAATGTAGAGTGTTTTCTCACAGTCTTCCCAGATCTGATGCAGCCGTTTAACATTTAGGCTCAGAAACGGACCAGTGGTTATTGATACTCTCGTGTGTCAAATGTTCTGGAAATCTGTAATTATTATCTCCAGAAAATGATGAATTGTGGAATTCCATTCCCTGTGTTGATTCTATTAGGCTTGAAATATTTTGGATGGGATTTTCTTTCCCACTGCCTCATCCAAGGCCTCCCGTGACCCGAGTCGATAGTTAAACTGACCCGGAGTCCACCCTCTCTTCTAGGGCTTTGGGAGCGTGTCGGCCGAGCACTGGCTGGGAAACGAGTTTGTGCACATTCTGACCAATCAGAGGCAGTTTGCCCTCCGTGTGGAGCTGACCGACTGGGACGGACACCAGGCCTTCTCTCAGTATGACAGTTTCCACATCGACAGTGAAAAGCACAATTACAGGTACTTTCTGCTCTTCATTATTTTTAATGCATTATTTTAAATATATATATATATATATCTTGATATATATATCTTTAATACTTCTTGAGTTACAGGCATGCAAACTTCAGGCAAAAAACACAAGAAGTGCTTTTTTCCCATTTTTGAACTGTCACCGTTGGCAAATAATGAAACAAAGATTGCTAAAGTTAACATATTTTACATATAGACTTACCAATCTCTGTGTAAAAATAAAATAATGATGCTGCCATCTTTTCACCTCTGTAAAATGACTCCAAATCTCAGGTGAAAATTGTCATTTTGACCCTCCTCTACAAAATGGTGGATTATGCAGTAAATATAAATCTGTGACATTTAATATGTTGGCTTTCATCACTATTTATGTTTATATTTCTTCAGAAAAAAAAATTAAAATCAAAAATGTGAGCCGGGGAAGTTTCTAAACTTTGGTTGATTTGACACAGAATGACCCTATAGTAAAAATTGTGAAATATTTTTACAATTTAAAATAGCTGTTTTCTATGTGAATATATAGTAAAGTGTAATTTATTCCTGTGATCAAAGCTGAATTTTCAGCATCATTACTCCAGTCTTCAGTGTCACGTGACCCTTCTAATATGCTGATTTGGAAGTCTAATATTTGATTGTGGGAACATCACAGATGAGATATGAGATAAAAGTGTTGTTATTCCTCAAATTCATGCGTTCATTCATAGTTTCACTCTCTGTGGGATCTATTAATGCTTTTTATGGATGAAACGATGGGGAGGAATCAAGCTATTTGCTCCATCTGGGGTTGAAATAGGGTTACGTGACATGCCAAACGCTCACCCTTTTTCAGCCCTGTTAACCACTTAGATTTCTATACAAAAAAAAAGAAAAGAAAAAGAGTACAAGCAGTCTTTGTATCTCAGGCACAGGCAGGTGTTCACCTACAAACACTTCAGATCTGTGCATCTCAGCAGGCCGGCGGTCCGTGGAGTCCTGCACACTTGGCCGGCCCGTAGTGGCCTGTGCTGGTGAAGAGTTTCAGGAATCTAATCAGCATTCTCATCTCTAAAAATAGATTTGTTCTCTTGAACTGTTATGCTATGGTAATCACTCACTGCCTCTTGAGAATACAACCCCTTTCTTTGGCCAAACACAAAGTGTGCAAGAGGTTGCTACTTCTGGAAATTCAGATTAGACCTTCAGATTCCAACCTGACAACCTTTTTACTTTGTGTATATAAAAAGCACAACCTGTAGATGCACTATGAAGATATGCCTATCTAGTACGGGCGCTTTTAAATCCCAGTAGCGACAGCAAAATGTTTACAGCCTGATTTTTTTTTTTTTTTTATGTGAAGGATTTTTTATGCTGTTCCAGTGTGGTTTGTGTTCTGGTTTAGGCAGACATAGACTCTCTAAGGAAGAGGAAGGTAGGTTACATTAGTTACAGGCTAGTTGACCCAAAAATGAACATTATAAACTTTTTTTTAAAAATACTCCACACAACCAGCTCGTTTAACAAATATTTATAAAAATAAAAATGAAACATTTAGAAGTAATTCAAGTGTAATGGACCAGTCTCTGTTGTCCTGTTTCCACCGTAATGGTGCTGGATCTCATGCCGGAGATGGCTCGCATTCAGCGGGGGAACTGCCCCACAAACACTGGGCTGTTACGTCTGACCCAGGATCTGTGTAAAACAAAAACTACCAAAACACTGAGTTGTTACGTCTGACCCAGGATCTGTGTAACACAAAAACTACCAAAACACTGAGTTGTTACATCTGACCCAGGATCTGTGTAAAACAAAAACTACCCAAACACTGGGTTGTTACGTCTGACCCAGGATCTGTGTAACGCAAAAACTACCAAAACACTGAGTTGTTACGTCTGACCCAGGATCTGTGTAACACAAAAACTACCAAAACACTGAGTTGTTACATCTGACCCAGGATCTGTGTAAAACAAAAACTACCCAAACACTGGTTGTTACGTCTGACCCAGGATCTGTGTAACGCAAAAACTACCAAAACACTGAGTTGTTACGTCTGACCCAGGATCTGTGTAACACAAAAACTACCCAAACGCTGGGTTTTTACGTCTGACCCAGGATCTGTGTAACACAAAAACTACCCAAACGCTGGGTTTTTACGTCTGACCCAGGATCTGTGTAACACAAAAACTACCCAAACACTGGGTTGTTACGTCTGACCCAAGATCTGTGTAACACAAAAACTACCCAAACTCTGGGTTGTTACGTCTGACCCAAGATCTGTGTAACACAAAAACTACCCAAACACTGGTTGTTACGTCTGACCCAGGATCTGTGTAACACAAAAACTACCCAAATGCTGGGTTGTTACGTCTGACCCAAGATCTGTGTAACACAAAAACTACCCAAACGCTGGGTTTTTACATCTGACCCAAGATTTGTGTAACACAAAAACTACCAAAACGCTGGGTTGTTACGTCTGACCCAAGATCTGTGTAACACAAAAACTACCCAAACACTGGGTTGTTACGTCTGACCCAAGATCTGTGTAACACAAAAACTACCCAAACACTGGGTTGTTACGTCTGACCCAGGATCTGTGTAACACAAAAACTACCCAAACGCTGGGTTGTTACGTCTGACCCAGGATCTGTGTAACACAAAAACTTCCCAAACGCTGGGTTGTTACGTCTGACCCAGGATCTGGGTAACACAAAAACTTCCCAAACGCTGGGTTGTTACGTCTGACCCAGGATCTGGGTAACACAAAAACTACCCAAACACTGGGTTGTTACGTCTGACCCAGGATCTGTGTAACACAAAAACTACCCAAACACTGGGTTGTTACGTCTGACCCAGGATCTGTGTAACACAAAAACTACCCAAACACTGGGTTGTTACGTCTGACCCAGGATCTGTGTAACACAAAAACTACCCAAACACTGGGTTGTTACGTCTGACCCAGGATCTGGGTAACACAAAAACTACCCAAACACTGGGTTGTTACGTCTGACCCAGGATCTGGGTAACACAAAAACTACCCAAACACTGGGTTGTTACATCTGACCCAGGATCTGGGTAACACAAAAACTACCTAAACACTGGGTTGTTAAGTCTGACCCAAGATCTGTGTAACACAAAAACTACCCAAACGCTGGGCTGTTACGTCTGACCCAAGATCTGTGTAACACAAAATCTACCTAAACGCTGGGTTGTTACATCTGACCCAAGATCTGTGTAACACAAAAACTACCCAAACGCTGGGTTGTTACGTCTGACCCAAGATCTGTGTAACACAAAAACTACCCAAACGCTGGGTTGTTACGTCTGACCCAAGATCTGTGTAACACAAAAACTACCCAAACGC
Source organism: Ancherythroculter nigrocauda (assembly GCA_036281575.1). Classification (NCBI taxonomy): domain Eukaryota; kingdom Metazoa; phylum Chordata; class Actinopteri; order Cypriniformes; family Xenocyprididae; genus Ancherythroculter; species Ancherythroculter nigrocauda. The sequence continues at coordinate 41,787,138 of VTFQ01000009.1, read as the reverse complement.
TGGGATGTTAAATCAAAGTATATGTAAAAAACAATTATTTTTGATATTTTATTTTTCAGGAACCAAGACTTACTATCTTACGTCATTTTGCAATCAAAGGCACTCCAGCTGATGATCGTAACATGTAGGTTGTCAGAATACATAGTATTCAAAAAATAGCCTACTGACGCTGGTAGGTCACATGATGATGGCAACATGGCCAATGTAGTACATCCGGATTACATTCATACTATATAGAATATAATTTTTTACACTCAAAAAGCAAGTTTCAATCTAATTGCTGTATGTACTATGCCATTTTGAATGCAGTGTGAGACTTTGTTTTTTTTTAAATACCTTATTTTGTGTTCCACAGAAGAAAGAAATCATGTTTGGAATGACATGAGGGCGAGTAAATTTTATCTAAGTAGCTTGGCGGGTTCACCAGCATATCAGGATCCAGTTGTGCTTAATTCACACACACATACTGTACAATATGCACATGCACACACACACATAGTGCGGACATGGCACATAAACTCACTTTAAAATTCCGCAAGCGTGTGCATGAATCCACAAAGGATAATTTAAAGCTTAACATATTACAACGCACAAGCATTTCTATTTTTCAGAAACAATGTGGAGACTTTCCAGTCAGGAAATATTTGCCAGCCACTTTTTAGGCATTTGCCTAAATTTAAAGCTAAAAGAGTCGGTATTAGAACAGCAGTAATTGCTCACAGAAATAGTGGAGCGTAATCCCAAAGCCTAAATCATGAATAGGAGAAACTGTCAAGTTTATTACCTTTCTTTGGTCCTAATGATTTCCAAACTACACACAGGGTAAAGGTTGAAGTGAGCAAAGAGCACTTGGCTGAAAGTATACCATGCTCAGCACAATAAATTTCAAATAATGATGATCTCTTTTTTCTTCATGTAACCAAGTTTGTGCAAAAGTCTGAGGCAATTATTGTGGGTTTGTGAGGGGAGTGAGAGGTGTGATCCAACAAATCAGTCAAGCATTATTAGACAGTGACATTACAAATGTTTATTAGACTTGACACTTTAATCATTTCAATAGTAAATCTCTAATGTTAGGGTTAAACTGAGATCATTTTTATTCCTTAGTCACTTTTTATATATTATTCTGATAATGTTAATATGCACACTTCTATATATATATCCTTTGTACATAACCTGTATATAACCTTTGTACTACAATATGAAGTTAAGTCAAGAATATTTCAGCAAAAAATCAAGTGTATTTTGAGATATACTCTAGTGTAAACACTCAAACAAGATGAAAATCTGACTTTGGCATGGAAAAAAAAAATCTTTCCAACTATATATATTTTTTCCAGGTCTTGTGCATTCTTCTGGTAAACCTCAGGTCTAGTTATCTACAGCTATCTCAGGGTAATGCTATACGCCTCGGTGGCGCTAACTGACCACAGCTCTGCCCGATATACACTTTTTAGGCTTGTGCAATGGAAACTACAACAGTTTTCAGGAGCACTGAATACACAGACCATGACAGCGAATGTGAAAATGATCAATGACTTCGACACTACACTCACTAAAAAATATGATATTAATAGGATGCAGAGAAATACATAAGAGTGAAGGAAATATATATAGCACATATACACAAAGATGCATATGTACATGTTTTCATATAAGTAGGTTTATAATATCTGGAGGCAGGAAAAAAACAAGCCACTTTCATACTTAAAAACATAATAAATAAATACATAATTAATGTTGAAAAGGCAAGTTCAGGAAGAGAGAAAAGTGACATGAGAAATGAGGAAAAATACCCATTACACCACTTGTATTGTGTATTTAATTTCCTGACGATTGTGAGATGCTGCTGATAAACACCAGCTCTTATTACAGTCGTGTTTACACTGCTTATGAAGCTCCTTCATTTCAGCGAGTGTAACAATCAGCTAAATGGATCTTGAGCGTAATTGCTTCTAAAGATCAGCACTGGTAATGTTAGTTTGGCACCTATACAGCGCTCTACATCACTATATTGAATGTGACCATAAATTACATTGCCAATCTCCAGCCGAGCAGAAGTATTTTATCCAGATACTCCATTAAAGAGAAGCTGAAAAATGATATTTGACCATAATTCAAAATGAATTCGATTTTTTATCATAATCTGATAATGTTTTATGTGAGCTGGAATTCGGGAGAGCGCAGTGTTTTGTTTCTAGGGTGAAACTACACAATGATACAAAAGGTTCCGTGGGGTTCTATTTAGAACTCTGTGGTTCTTCTTGCATTGCAGAGGGGCGGAGTTATGAGGTTTGATTGACAGTTTGAGGTTCTATTTAGAACTCTATGGTAGTTCTTGCATTGCAGAGGGGCGGAGTTATGAGGTTTGACTGACAGTTTGAGGATCCAATGGAGTTACGAGGTTTAGTCACAAGCTGTTTTAATGGTTAAATATTTGCAAAACCCACAGAGAGATGTTACCGATAGTAATGATTTATTTAAAAATATGGAGATAAATGTTTTCCACTTGACAGCGATGTTACAGTTAGTAGAATGTCCAAAGTGGACTATCGAAAGACCAACTGAAATGTTTCTTCTAAGAGTGTAGGTCAGTGCTGCCACAGCCTTGTTTTCCCTGTGGGATGGGGTCATGCCGGGGGTCAGTCTTGTTCATATTCCTGGGCCGGATGCCACTGACCCAGAGCCAATGCCCACAACACTGACAGACTCCCAGACTCCGCCTGTGTTTACACTGCTGCTTTGTATATTGATGGAGTGGAGTGTGTGAATCCCTGCTGAGAGGACCAGCTCAGTCCAGGCTGGTTTGTGCCAGAGAGCCACAGTGTTTACCAGTGGAGCTGATTCATTAAGTCTTGCTGGTTAACCTAATTAAAAAGTCTGGTAGAAACTGGGGACTGGCCTCCAAAACATGTTCCAGCTCTGCTGATCTTCTTAGCATGAGTGTGTGTTTGTGTGGGTGTTTGGAATAAAATATGCTTTAAGCTTTAATTTAGGAGAGAGAATGAGGTGCAGAGTAACTCATGGCAAAGAAACTCATTTTTAAAGAAGGCGAACAGCCAAAAAATACTCACTAGTGCTTCAATATTGAAATGGTTTACTGCTCACAGTGTCCTTGACTTTGTTTTTGAAAACCGTTTTAAAATAGAAGAACTAATTCTCAATGTGTTTTGGTCAAATCCAGTGAGGGGATGAAAACAAAAACGTTTTGGTTTTTTTTTATGCTTTTTATGTTTTGTTTTCTGTTGTTTTTGTTTAATGTGTTATTTATTTATTTATTGCAATGAGGTTAATGTGTGTTTCAAGACACTTAAAGGGTTAGTTCACCCAAAAATGAAAATTCTGTCATTAATTACTCACCCTCATGTCGTTCCACACCCGTAAGACCTTCGTTAATCTTCAGAACACAAATTAAGATATTTTTGATGAAATCCGATGGCTCAGTGAGGCCTGCAAGATCCATTAATGTACTAAAAACATATTTAAATCAGTTCATGTGAGTACAGTGGTTCAATCTTAATATTATAAAGCGATGAGAATATTTTTGATGCGCCAAAAAAACTAAATAACGACTTATATAGTGATGGCCGATTTCAAAACACTGCTTCAGGAAGCTTCGGAGCGTTATGAATCTTTTGTGTCGAATCATGATTCGGATCGTGTGTCAAACTGCTGAAATCACGTGACTTTGGCGCTCCGAACCGCTGATTTGACACACTGATTCATTATGCTCCGAAGCTTCCTGAAGCAGTGTTTTGAAATCGTCCATCACTATATAAGTTGTTATTTAGTTTTTTTGGCGCACCAAAAATATTCTCGTGGCTTTATAATATTAATATTGAATCACTGTACTCGCATGAACTGATTTAAATATGTTTTTAGTACATTAATGGATCTTGAGAGAGGAAATGCTGTGAATGCAGGCCTCACTGAGCCATCGGATTTCATCAAAAATATCTTAATTTGTGTTCCGAAGATGAACGAAGGTCTTACAGGTGTGGAACGGCATGAGGGTGAGATATTAATGCCGTCATTTTAATTTTTGGGTGAACTAACCCTGTAATTGGCACTGTATATGTTTGTTCTTGAAGCAGATGAAATGATCTTGATTTAATATCTCTTTCGTCCAGCCAAGTTTGAAATCCACAGATTTTGCAAAGATCTCTTCTGGTGTGTCTGGTGTGAATTTTGTATGGAGGTCTTGGCACAAACACGCTGTCGGCTGTGAACTCTCTGCTGAAACATTAAAAGTGTGTACTATCAATATCACCGCGCTCTTCCAGAGTGCTGTCAGCAAAACGACATTTCAAAGATCTCCTTTATTGACAGCCAACTTTTGAACATGATTTGCTCAATGTTGTTTCTAAATGAGGTCAAAAAGCAGTAACAGTAAAATAGAGCAATTGTCAAAGTCACCTGCGAGATGAAAATGAACTTTAAAGCCATTTTCCAGAAAACAATCTTTTTGCTTCTCCAGTAAATGCATCCTGATTTAAGAATTAGATATTTGTACTGAAAAACAAGAGAGAAATACAGAGGAAGTGTAACTTTATTATGTTTCCAGAAGCAGCTTAAATTCCACAGTCACATTACCAAATTAAAGAAATACCGCCGCTGCAGGATCGTTGAATGTTTCCGATGGGACGTGACGGATTTAATGCGTACGATCATGGTGGGCCTCACGCTTGCTTATCACACTGTGCTTACGTGATGAGTTTTGACATCCCACAGCCGCCGAGAGGAAGCGATATATAAGGCTTTTTATTTTCAGTCTTTGGCAAGGAATTCTTTGATCAAAGGAGGCCGTGACACATGGACCCCTATGGCACTCAGGACTGTGTTTGTTCTTCCTCAGTATTTTTTCAACCCTCATTCTGAGCCTTTGTCTGAAATGATCCGTTTTTAAGGTGCAGCTCGTCAATAAACACCCACTCTTATGATTGGCTGACGTCACTGCATAGGAAACCGTATCAGTGTTTTGAAAACATTATCCATATAAAACCGTCATTTACAGACAAAGCATTTGTGTCCACAACATGATCTCATGAGAAAACGTGTGTATTTTGACGTAAATTGTGGTTCTGCCACACATTCATTTACTTACGTTTTCATACACACAAAAACGTACAACATTGACGTACTTATAGCACTAAAACGTAAAAATACTTACGTATTAACAGCAAAAAAACGTAAATCATGTAACATAAAGTGTGAATGTATATGAATTCCCATGTATTAATATTAAAATCGTGGCTTTAATGATTTAATGATGTTTTTAGTCAAATTTATTGAAAGCAGTTTACTCATCTACTTAATATGAAATAACATTTCTGTTCGTGACTTGTGCTGCTCGTTTCGGAGGATTACATAATGTTAAACAAGACTACAATTTGAAACCTTATTAATAAAATTTCTGTAATTGTTTAACCATTTTGTACAGAAGAGGATTAGGGCCAAGCAATAATAAAAAAATAAAACCATCTCGAGATTAAAGTTGTTAAATTTCGAGAAAAAAATCATTAAATTTCGAGAAAAAAGTCTAAATAAAATGTTGAGAATAAACTCATTAAATTACGAATTTGTTCTCATAATTTAATGACTTTTTTCTCGTAATTCAATGACTTTATTCTCAACATTTTGTCTCAACTTTTTTTCTCGAAATTTAACGACTTTTTTCTCGAAATTTAATGAGTTTATTCTCAACATTTTATCTCGACTTTTTTCTTGAAATTTAATGAGTTTGTTCTCATAATTTAACAACTTTTTTCTCGTAATTTAACGACTTTATTCTCAACATTTTATTTTATTTTATTTTTTCTCATAATTTAACGAATTTGTTCTCATAATTTAACGACTTTTTTCTCGTAATTTAATGATTTTATTCTTAACATTTTATCTTGACATTTTTCTCGAAATTTAATGACTTTTTTTCTCAACATTATTCTCAACATTTTATTTTATTTTTTCTCATAATTTAACGAATTTGTTCTCATAATCTAATAACTTTTTTCTCGTAATTTAATGACTTTATTCTTAACATTTTATCTTGACATTTTTCTCGAAATTTAATGACTTTTTTTCTCACAATTTTTTTTCTCGACTTTTTTTCTCAACATTATTCTCAACATTTTATTTTATTTTATTTTTTCTCATAATTTAACGAATTTGTTCTCATAATCTAACAACTTTTTTCTCGTAATTTAATGACTTTATTCTCAACATTTTATCTCGACTTTTTTCTCGAAATTTAATGAATTTGTTCTCATAATCTAATGACTTTTTTCTCGAAATTTAACAACTTTTTTTCTCAACATTTTTTTTCTCGACTTTTTTTCTCAACATTATTCTCAACATTTTATTTTATTTTATTTTTCTCATAATTTAACGAATTTGTTCTCATAATCTAACGATTTTTTTCTCGAAATGTAACGACTTTTTTCTCATAATTTAACGAATTTGTTCTCATAATCTAACGAGTTTTTTCTCGTAATTTAATGAGTTTATTCTCAAAATTTTATTTTATTTTTTCTCATAATTTAACGAATTTGTTCTCATAATCTATGACTTTTTTCTCGTAATTTAACGAGTTTATTCTCAACATTTTATTTAGACTTTTTTCTCGAAATTTAATGAGTTTTTTTCTCTAAAGTTAACAACTTTAATCTCGAGATGGTTTTATTTTTTTATTATTGCTTGGCCCTAATCCTCTTCCGTAATTTTGTAATATTTAGTTTGTTTGCTGTGCGATTTTTTTTCCTATGCAGTGACTTACAATACAACCAGAAGATACACCAAAGCACAACATAAATTTTTTCGCTGTAAAAACGTAAGTATTTTTACGTTTTAGTGCCATAATTACGTCAATATTGTACGTTTTAGCACCTTTCTAAACGTACCAAAATGTACGTTTTGTGTCTTTGAACATTACGTATTAACAATGAGACCAGGCTGGTGTCCAATAAACTCTGTCAAGTTTCTCTTTTACACTGTGCCTCGTTTACAAAACGCTCTGAACATGATGCGACGCTCACAAATGTCAGCTGTTAAGTGACTGAATGCCAGTGGGCGGGGCCTGTGGTGCGATGATGTATAACTATTGGTCGATGTCTTGCTCTGGAGGCGGGCATATGAAATGTATTGGCCAGTGTGACCTCACAGATCCTGTAATATCCAAACAAGCCATTTTTTCGATCTTGATTAAATAAAATCTTTGTTTATGATGAGGAGGACGTTTTAAGCTGTGAAACTTGGAGGATGTTTGTTCTTATATGTCAAAATATCAAGGCAAATTTGATTTCTCATGCCATGACCCCTTTAAGTCTTGTTTTTCTGATAAAAAAAAATCATGAAAATGAAGTGAGTTTGTGCTTAAAACAAGAATAAATATCTGTCAGTGGAGTCAGAAAAAATAATCTTATTTTTCCTTTGAATGAAGGTTATTTTTTTAACCCTGTTGGCAGATATTTGTTCTTGTTTTAAGCACAAATTCACTTCATTTTCATGATTTTTGTCCAGAGAAAACATGAATTCATATTTTAATCAGTGTTATTTTAGTATCGTTGTGATGCTATTATAGTTTTTATTAATTTACTTTTTATTTGTATATTTTCTGTTTTCATGCAAATTCTTGTTAAAGTTTTAGTAACTCATTTAGTAACTAATTTATATGACAAGTTTTTTTTTTTATTTATTTTTTTTTTTTTTAAGTCTACACAGTTTTTAGTAATTATATATGTTTTAGTTTCTGTTAACCCAGTTCTCAATTAATTTTGCTCCTCAAGAAAATTAATCTTGATTTAAGAATTGTTTAGATATTTTTAATGAAAAGCAAAAAAAAACAAATAAATAAGAAAGCCTGTTTGTGCATTTCAACTCTTTTAGTCTGTGTTGCTGAACAACAGTTCAGGTTTGTGGAGCATGTTCCTGATTTCATCATCAGATTTCAACAAGGAAAACATCCATACATCCTCTTCTACTCTGCATAAACATCATCCGGCGAGGAACGTTACCAAACTGCCATCATTTCATATTAGGAAAATAAAATGACCGGACACCAGAACGCTTCCCCTGGGCTGCTGTTGTGAAACACCAAATAAATCTCATTCCATTCTCAGTTTTCATCGCAGCTTTTCCAAGTAAGGCTTGGACTGATTCAGCAAAAGTTCATTAAGGCTGGTGAGAAGAAGGCTAGATGAACTGTGTCCTGTTGGCTGCAGATGTTTGAGTTCAGACTGAAGCAGAGGTCAGAGCGTGACATTAGTGGGACACACAAGTCTGCTGCTCTTCTGTGAACTCAGACACTTTCAGTCGGCCTGCTTGAAGCTGTGGTGATACAATACAAACAGAGAGCAACACTGTAGAAAAGCACATTTATATCTGTCAATTTACATTACCATTAAAAAGATTGCAAGGATGCATTAAATTGATCAAAAGTGACAGTAATTTCCGTTTCAAATAAATTGATTTTTTTACTTTCTATTCATCAAACAATCCTGAAAAAAAAGTATCACAGTTTCCATAAAAATATTAAACAGATTTCAACATTGATAATCATCAGAAATTAGCATCAAATCATCATATTAGAATGATTTCTGAAGGATCATGTGACACTGAAGACTGGAGTAATGATGCTGAAAATTCAGCTTTGATCAAAGGAATAAATTACACTTTACTATATATTCACAAGGGAAAAACTTATTTTAAATTGTTATAATATTTCACAATTTTTACTGTATTTTCAAATAATCAAATAAATGCGGCTTTGTTGAGCAGAAGAGACTTCTTTTAAAAACATTGAAAAATCTTACCAACCCCAAACTATTAAAACCTGAGTTGTTTTTACCCAGCGATTGGGTTGTTTTAATCCAGCGATTTGGTTGTGTTAACCCAGCGATTGGGTTGTTTTAACTCATGTTTTAACCCAGCGTTTGGGTTGTTTTAATCCAGCGATTGGGTTGTTATAACCCAGCGATTAAGCTGTTTTAACCCGACGATTGGGTTGTTTTAACCCAGGTTTTAACCCAGCGTTTGGGTTGTTTTAATCCAGCGATTGGGTTGTTATAACCCAGCGATTAAGATGTTTTAACCCGACGATTGGGTTTTTTTAACCCAGGTTTTAATCCAGCGATTGGGTTGTTTTAACCCGTTGGTTGGGTTGTTTTAACCCAGCAATTGGGTTGACTCAGGTTTTAATAAAAGCGTTTGGGTTGTTTTAATCCAGCGATTGGGTTGTTATAACCCAGCGATTAAGATGTTTTAACCCAGTGATTGGGTTTTTTTAACCCAGGTTTTAATCCAGCGATTGGGTTGTTTTAACCCGTTGGTTGGGTTGTTTTAACCCAGCACCCAGCATTTGGGTTGTTTTAACCCAGCGATTGGGTTGTTTTAACCCATTGGTTGAGTTTTTTTAACCCAGCAACTGGGTTGACTCAGGTTTTAATCCAGCGATTGGGTTGTTATAACCCAGCAATTAAGCTGTTTTAACCCGGTGATTGGGTTTTTTTAACCCAGGTTTTAATCCAGTGATTGGGTTGTTTTAATCCAGCGATTTGGTTGTTAACCAAGATTTTAACCCAGTGATTGGGTTGTTTTACCCCAGGTTTTAACCCGTTGGTTGGGTTGTTTTAACCCAGCGATTGGGTTGTTTTACCCCAGGTTTTAACCCATTGGTTGGGTTGTTTTAACTCAGGTTTTAAGCCAGGGATTGGGTTGTTTTAACCCAGCGATTGGGTTAAATGTTTGCATCGTGCTGGGTAGTTTTATTTAACTCAAGTATTGTTTAAAAATGACTACATGGCTGGCTTAAAATGAACCCAAAATATGTTGGAAATTAAAAATTAGACACATAATTACTAGAGGCAATAATAATAATCAAAAGGTGAACATTTATTAATAAGCAATTTAATCAATGTTTATTGTCTAATTATAATTGATTAAACTTATGAATAAATGTTTATTTACTAAACATATTAATAAATGTTCATTTTCCTCATATTTTAGGTTCATTTTAGGCAAAAAAATACAGTAATTTTTAAACAATAGTTGAGCGAAACAATAGTTGGCAAACATTTAACAACCCAATTTTGTCCATTTTCAACCCAACTTGGGTTGTTTTTAACCCAGGTTTTTTAGAGTGTACCCAATAACCAATGTCTATGAAGACGTGAAAATTATATTTTTAAAAAGCAGTATACGCAGAGATACAAGTCAAATTATGCAGCAAAGTTTGCGTCTGCTGTTTAAATCCAAGGAAGTTTATTTCCTCTGAAAATCTGACTGTTGACAAGTTTGACATCTTGTATTGCAGAAACTGTGCATAATAAGTTAATCATGCTGTCTTTCTGAACAATCAGTATTGCTCTTGTGTCTTAATATAGGATGTAAAAATGTAGTCTTTAGTGTCAGCGAAGAACAGAATACATCGGTTTGGCATCGAGCATATGCAGAAACCGCGAACAAGCAGTCCATTTATCTTTATTTAGAGACCGCAACAATGCACTTCATCTTAATGAGCATGATGTCACCGAACAATGTTTGCAACCAGTATTTGATGTGGGTGGGTTTAAAGTGATTAGGCAGCTTGTTACAAGAAAGTCTCTGAGATGGATGAAGTGTGAGGAGCAAAACATTGAAAAAAAATCCCACTTAACAATAAGTCTGACAATCACACGTTTGGACTCGAACGCCTGTTGTTGCATCACTGGCCTCTTTGGACATCCCTAAAATACATTTTCCAAGTCTCTTTCCAAGATTCATCTTAGAAGAGGTTTATAAAGCTCACTCTCTATTGTCTGATCTTATTTGTGGCGATGACTTTCAGGAAATGATTTTGTGGGCCGAACATGTTTCATTTGGTGTTCCTTTCATTGCTGGCATGCCGATGCAGTATAGTTTTTTGGCTTAGATAATGACACTTTGGATAAAAAAAGACTAGTCAGAGGGGTAATAACCCTCAGGTTAAGACCTTGGGCAGAACTATGAGTGACACAATGAAGCACGATGGGAGAATCAAAGGCCGTCCTTTAACCACCAAAATCTGGGCGTCAATGCTGCATAAAATTAAGCGTTTGAACCCAAGCCTGCATTAAGTGAAGGTTGTGAATTTGCGGTTGAATTTCTCAAGTGTGGATGGCTGGAGTTGAGTTTCACACTCTGTGTGGTTTCTAAGTGTGCTTTGTTGTCTGGATTATATGGTATGGGGTTTCCCAGCCAATGTGTTTAAAGAGGCCTTATTATGCCCTTTTGTTTTTGGCTCTACTAAAACAGGTTTTCCTGCTTGAATGTTGATTATTTTCCTCATATCCTCCATTGTTGCAGCTCCTGTCTTCCCAGTCTGTCAGTAACGCTCTGTTTAGTTCCTGTCTCTATGAAGCCCCTCCTTCTGAAAAGCACAATGTGCTCTGATTGGTCGGCTGGAGTGCTGTGATTGGTCAAGCCCTTCGAGCATGTTTGGGAAATGTCCCGCCCCTGAATGAGTTTGTTTAGCCCAAGTTTACTATGTTTTACACGTGCACAAATCCTCACATTATAAAAAACAGAGCGGAGACATGATGTAAATAAAAGATTCATTGTGAAGTTGTCACATTCATTGATTAAAACAGGAGTTTTCGCCCTCAACGAGTTTGCGGATGCACTCTTTACTCGCTGTCTGTGTAATTTCATTCACAATTTGAAGAAAAGGTTTTGTTTTTCATGAGACTTTGTGACCTTTCCTACAAATATATATTTCACACTTAGAAAAAAGTGACAAAAATAGACAAAGTACTAAAAGTGTTTGTTTTTCACCAAGTTTTACACATGGGGACAATCGTTGAAGGATGAACAAGGTACTTTAAAAGTCTGTCATTCTTATAACAGCCAATAACCGCCAGTTTCAACACACTACACAAAATGCTGGGTTAAAAATAACCCAAGTTGGGTTGAAAATGGACAATCCCAGAGTTTGGGTTGTTTTTGTTTAAATGTTTACCCAACCTGCTGGGTAGTTTTATTGAACCCAACTATTGTTTAAAAATTACTATATGGCTGGCTTAAAATGAACTAAAAATAGTTTTTTTAGAATGTACACTGGAGGCATTTCAGGGAGTTCAGAGAGACTATTTATGGTTTTTCATGCTCAAACTAAAGAAAGCTGAACATGTAAAAAAGCATAAAACCGATCCTAACTCTCACGAGTGGAAACGTGGGTCATGAGTGTAAAGGTACTCTGCATAAATCGCTCATGGATGTTTCTGGCTGTAAATTTTCTTGTTCAAGGCCTCCTTGTTTGAGTCTTTCTCTCCGCTCTGTTTTTTTCCTGTCCTCCCTCTGTCTCAGGTTGTTTCTGAAGAGCCACAGCGGGACGGCGGGCAGGCAGAGCAGTCTGGCAATCCACGGCGCTGACTTCAGCACTAAAGACGTGGACAATGACAATTGCACATGCAAGTGTGCGCTGATGCTCAGCGGGGGTAAGGCAGAAACCTTCTCATTTAACCATCTATTGCAACCCTCTAGTCTTGTTTCTTGTTCCTTTTACAGTTATACATCACCCATTATTCTCAGGAAGAGGCTGACATTGCTTTAGTGCCGAAAAAAAGCATTTCAATACAACTGGAGAAGTAAAATGCTGCGATTGATGGGAACATATAGAATTTCAGCAACTTCTATTAATGCAAAGTAATATAATTTTAGTGCAGGATTAATAGCATTACATTTCTACGTGTAACATATACTGTAATTTGTAATTGTTTAATAAAAGAGAAAAGAAAGTAAATGAAAGTGATCTGGATGTTATATTAGTGTCGCGTAAGTTCAGTGGTGCTGCAAAGGTTTCTATTTACAACGTGATTTTGCAGCGTTGAGTGTTGTAATCAATCACATGTATTTCTGTTGAACATGATGACCAATCAGAGAGAGGTGTGTAAGTGACCAGTTGCTCAGTAACGCTGAATGAGTTTGTTTAGCCCAATTTTACTAACGCGCACAAATCCTCACATTATAAAAAACAGAGCGGAGACACGATGTAAATAAAAGATTCATTGTGAAGTTGTCATTTTCATTGATTAAAACAGGAGTTTTCGCCCTCAACGAGTTTGCGCTGACTGACAGCTTCAGTGATTATAAAGGATTCACTCTTTACTCGCTGTCTGTGTAATTTCATTCACAATTTGAAGAAAAGTTTTTGTTTTTCACGAGACTTTGTGACCTTTCCTACAAATATATACTTCACACTTACAAAAAGTGCCAAAATAGACACAAAATGACAGAAATAGATGACAAAATGACAAAATTTTTATTTTTTTAAAAAAAAGTGTTTGTTTTTCACCAAGTTTTACACATGGGGACAATCTTTGAAGGATGAACAAAGTCTGTCAATCTTATAACAGTGGTCCATAATTGTGTTATGATCAAAGCTATACATGATTCATCTTTGGACGCAACACACACACACTTGTCGTCATGTCGAGGGAATAAGATTTGATGACGTCCTCAGAGTTCGCCATACCTTGGCTTTTGGTGAACTTCAGAAAGTGAGTCTGATAAAACAGTAATGACTCTAACAGAATCATTCAAGTGTTTTTGATTCACTACAAAGAATCAACTCATAAGAGTCATTAATTCAGTAATCAAAATGCACTTGTATGCTTTTGATTCATTAATAAGAACCGGTTCGTAAGAGTCATTCGTTTGGGAATTGAAAGTTACACATTGAACTTGCTCATAAAGTAATTTGTTCAGGAGTCGAAATGCAACATTTCGAACAAAAAGCTGAGAAAATCACATTTTTGTCAAATACTTCTATCAGCTCCTTCTGGTTTACACAGATCGTCGTCTTCGCTTGTTTTTGGATCCGGAGATGCTGTACTATTTCAGAAGATGCGTAACAGCACCCCCTACTGCATAACAGTGGAAACACGGATTGCCGGAAAAACTTGTCAGTGGCAGGGAAAGAGTTAAGAGCCACTAATGGAACTGAGTGTCATGAATCATTCAGTTAAAAAAATGATTCAAATAAACTACTTAAATAGCTACTATAGTGTTACTCTCTACATAGACTCTTGTCCCAGTGAGTATTAAAGCCTTGTGAAGTGTGCAGACAGTAGGATTCAGTCTAAACAGTCTGTGTCTGTGTACACCTCATGAACCATCTCATGCGTTCTTTTTGGCAGAGGAACTGCATAAAGCCTTGAGCACATAGTAATGAGGTCTTTGTGGTCTTCCACATCCTGTGAGGAGTTTAGAAGAATGGGCTGAGCACCAAGTATCTGTATAGGACTCCCATAGTCTCTCCTAGAGGATGCAGACCACCGACAGCTTTTGCGTTTCATACAGGACGCTCTTAGGTCTCAAAACACTGTGCATCATTTAATAAAGCAGGCACTGAGAGAGACCCTGTCCACTCGGATCTGCGGTCACCTTCTCCGTCCTTGGTGGCCAAATTCTAAATGGGGCCCTGACAGTGATTCATCTCTGAGATATTTAATATCAGGATGAGAATAAATATGAGCCGTACAGTAGGGTGACATGCTGTATCTGCAAGGGGATTTGGGCAATGCAATTAATAAAAAAGAATAGTGTCGCGGTGAAAGATTTCTAATGAGTTTATAATGAAAAAACAGTGCGGAAATCGTCAGTCTCGAAGTAGAACCCTTTAAATTCTGTAGCGTAAGTGCTTTAATGAAAGACATATTGGTTCCAGCTCTGGTTTATATCATGAAATCAAACTTTTATCATTCTGTTGCCTCATTTCTTGTTATGCAGTGTGGTTAACAAGCCTATAAAACACGTACCCTAGAGACGACGAGGCACTCGCCCAGATACAGGCCTGAGATGAGAAGCATAGTAACAAGTACAATCAGCATCCAATCAGTTTACTGTGTCAGTGAGAGTCGTGACAAAGGGCAGCGATGTTGGCTCACGGATGGCTGTTAAAATGGCACAGATCTCTCTGGCATTCGAGCCTGTGAAGTGAAGCTCAAGTCATCATGTGGGCACATTTTGTGTGTACGTGTCTAATCGAATGAACAGGCCAGATTCTTCCTCAGTATTTCTGTCTTGTTTTCCAGTAGAAATATCTAAACATTCTTAAATACATTTACTTGAGAAGCAAAATTACTTAAATCTTCTTTTCTGAAAAGTGAGTTTGTGCTTTCAACAAGAACAAATATCTGTCAGTAGGGTCTGAAAAATAATCGTTTTCCCATTTGGTTGCGAGTGCAGTGTACTTGCAGAGACTCCGCCCACACGCTCTTCTGATTGGCTGTGATTTTGGATTGGTTTGGTTACGAGTGCAGTGCGCTTGCAGAGAGATTCCGCCCACACTCTCTTCTGATTGGCTGTGATTTTGGATTGATTTGGTTACGAGTGCAGTGCGCTTGCAGAGAGACTCCGCCCACACTCTCTTCTGATTGGCTGTGATTTTGGATTGATTTGGTTACGAGTGCAGTGCGCTTGCAGAGAGACTCCGCCCACACTCTCTTCTGATTGGCTGTGATTTTGGATTGATTTGGTTGCGAGTGCAGTGCGCTTACAGAGAGACTCCGCCTACACTCTCTTCTGATTGGCTGTGATTTTGGATTGATTTGGTTGCGAGTGCAGTGCGCTTACAGAGAGACTCCGCCCACACGCTCCTCTGATTGGCTGTGATTTTGGATTGATTTGGTTACGAGTGCAGTGCGCTTACAGAGAGACTCCGCCCACACTCTCTTCTGATTGGCTGTGATTTTGGATTGATTTGGTTGCGAGTGCAGTGCGCTTACAGAGAGACTCCGCCTACACTCTCTTCGGATTGGCTGTGATTTTGGATTGATTTGGTTGCGAGTGCAGTGCGCTTACAGAGAGACTCCGCCCACACGCTCCTCTGATTGGCTGTGATTTTGGATTGATTTGGTTGCGAGTGCAGTGCGCTTGCAGAGAGGCTCCGCCCACACGCTCTTCCGATTGGCTGTGATTTTGGATTGATTTGGTTGCGAGTGCAGTGCGCTTACAGAGAGACTCCGCCCACACTCTCTTCTGATTGGCTGTGATTTTGGATTGATTTAGTTTGCGAGTGCAGTGCGCTTACAGAGAGACTCCGCCCACACTCTCTTCGGATTGGCTGTGATTTTGGATTGATTTGGTTGCGAGTGCAGTGCGCTTACAGAGAGACTCCGCCCACACGCTCCTCTGATTGGCTGTGATTTTGGATTGATTTGGTTGCGAGTGCAGTGCGCTTGCAGAGAGGCTCCGCCCACACGCTCTTCCGATTGGCTGTGATTTTGGATTGATTTGGTTGCGAGTGCAGTGCGCTTGCAGAGAGGCTCCGCCCACACGCTCTTCCGATTGGTTGTGATTTTAGATTGATTTGATTGCTTCTCATAGTTGTTTTTTTTTCAGTGTTTTTCGTATTGAGTTAGGCCTTAAGTAATTAAAGCCTTAAAGTAATTAAAATTAATGAAAATTATTCACTTGTTATATGATTTATATCATATAGTATTGCATATGTTAGCTTCCTTTCAGGATATTGTGATACTGAATGTATGCAAAGAAAAAATATTTTCTTACTCAATAATTTTGTCTTGTTTTTCACTAAAAATATATAAAAAATATATAAATTTAAGTTTATTTTTCTGACCCATTGGCAGATATTTTTTCTTGTTTTAAGCACAAACCCACTTCATATCTTCAGTCATTTTGCTTCTCCAGTAAATGTATCTTGATTTAAGAATGTTTAGATATTTGTACTGGAAAACAAGACAAAGACATTGCAGAACTGCATTAACAGTTGTAAATGTTTGTGTTTTAGGATGGTGGTACGATGCCTGCGGTCCATCCAACCTGAACGGTGTGTACTACAGACAAGGACAACACGTCGGAAAATTCAATGGAATCAAGTGGCACTATTTCAAAGGCCCGAGCTACTCTCTCCGATCCACGGTCATGATGATCCGACCGGTCGACTTCTCGTAGTCCAAAAACACTTTGGAGAGGTGTTATTTTTTCAGCCCATGACATTATCAAGTAACGCTGCTTGCCATGTGTATAAATGCAGCATTAATTTGAGATAACACTCCTCCTGGAAACAGGAATCCTGTGAATACGAGGCCGTCCTGTCACCTTCGTGAAGAGATGGAAAGCTTCCTGGGAATTTAGGGCAGGAGATGACTTGGCTGGGCTTTTATTTTTAAATATCAGAGGTATGAATTCAAGTGCCATTCACTTGTCACTCAGGACCCGTGGACTGCTCATGCAGACACATCACCTTTGATGGAAGTGCGACGCCTAGCAATCGCCCTGCGCTCGTCCGGCTTTCCAGGCTCCAAGTGAAACTAAAGCAGCTTGAATGTCCTTCAGTATCATAAAAGGACCTATTAATGTCTAATACAAACGTGTTGCACAGTTATATTTGGGTTATGATACTTTGCTTCACATTTTTATGCTCTTTTTTTATCCCAGTATATTATTACTTTTTTTATTTTGTACATTATATCTGTCAAAGTGAAGAAAACCATAGCATGCAGCATTAGAGGTGACTTACAGTGCTATTTACAAGGAATATTTTCAGCAAAGAATAGCACAACCGAAAAAAGTTATTCTTATGCAGTATTTTTGTCTTGCTTTTCAAAAAAATAAAAAAATTCTTAAATCAAGATACTTGAGAAGCAAAATGACTGAAAAAACATGAAAATGAAGTGAGTTTGCGCTTAAAACAAGACCAAATATCTGCCTTTGGTTAAAAAGGGAAAACAAGATTATTTTTCTTGATATTTGTTCCTGTTTTAAGCACAAATTGATTTTTTTCAGTAAAAGTCATTTTGCTTCTCCAGTAAATGCATCTTAATTTAAAAACGTGGAAAACACGTATTATTAATGGCTTTGAACTTCAGAGCTTGGCATCAAATTTTGAATGCATGCCAAAGATCACAGCTATTAAAGATAATACCATAAAAATATTGATCTAATATTAATCGTCGTTACAACTGATGGAGTACAGGCAATGGCACATACGGTACTGGTGCAGTATAATACAAATAATACTGTTGTAATTCATTAATTTCATATTGTCTTATGCGAGTTTGTCATATTAAGAATGTTTTTTCAGTTTTGTATGTAGTTGCTCTTCTCAAAGCAGTGTTATAATTACCGACAAGCTTGGATGATCTTTTAAATTTATCCTTAAACCTAAGGTTTGCAGAAGTTTTTAATAATTGTGAATGACTGTATTATAGAAAGGAATGGAGTCAGATAAGTGCCTGACTTTAATTTGTATGTGAAGTTTATTTGTTGCGGTTTTAGGGCCGGATCACACAGAACACGTTTTTAATTGCACCACTTTTAACTGTTTTTGTATGTAAACATGCGCTAGACTGGCGTCTTTGCTGCTTTTTGTTTTGCACTGAAACAGCAGCCGTTATTAAAAGCCATGCATGTGAAGTTAAAAGTTCAAGTTCTTTTCCATTCTCCCATTTTTCATTTCACTTCGCTGCTTTTTAATCATTTCATATGTAAACATGCACTAGACGGATATATTTGACGTTACGCTTCGTCATTCTGCTTTGTCAGCGTTTTCCGCAAGATCATCGTGTCTTCGAGTTAAAAAAATCAACTTTTAAATTTGACCGACACCATGCTTTCTATTCTATAACGCTTCATCTCACGTGTTCTTAGAACGGCTCATTAGGACTTTCAGTAACAGTTTACAGTAAGGTTCCATTTGTTGAAATACATTAGTTAACATGAGCTTACAATGAAAAATAGTTATACTATTTAATTCACTTGAAATAACATGCAATGAACAGTTGTATTTTATTAACTAACATTAACAAAGATTAATGAAAGTTTATGTTAGTTAATGCATTAACTTAATGGGACCTTTTTGTGAAGTGTTACCACACTTTTCAATTTACAAATGTACATAAATTGTGTTTTTTGTTTTTTGGGGAAAAAAAATCATTATTTTGTAAATGTTCTGACTTTTTGAGCTGGCAGGATTGTAAAGAGATGATATTTTTAGCTTGGGTACTGCCATGTTCACAGAAGTCATTAGAAGTTCTACTCGCTTCTGTCTTTCATCAAAAAAGTCTGATAATATTCTTCTGTGTCACTGTATGTAAGTTTACTACTACTGTCTTCCATCAAATAACAACAGAGCATTTTACTGGAAACAGGTACTTTATTGTAAATCCATAAACTGGCTGGAAAGCTGCAGAATGGCATGTTTATTATCATCACACTCCAAATACTGTGTTCGAAATTGCTTTTCAGAGGAAAGCACTGCTTTGCTTTTATTTTTTATTAGTTCAGAACCATCAATGTGTTCTGAATGAACAAAGATGTAGTTGAAGTAACAATAATGGTAAGGACTTTTTTTTAAAACTCATTTAAATTTCATTTGCCATGTTATTTAAACACCTCATCCTTTGTAACAATGTTCATGATGTTAGTTCAAATAATAAAAGAAACTGATGCCTCAAGCTTAGCTGAACGAGCCATTATTTGCATGCCAAAATACCTTTTTCTTGCTTAGTATTTTTGTCTTGCTTTTTATTACAAAATATCTACAAAATAAAAAAAAGAAGAATACATTTACTTGAGAAGCAAAATGAAAAGATATTAAGTCTTGTTTTTAGAAAAAAAAATCATCAAAATTAAGAAAGTTTGTGCTTAATAGTACATAATAAAAGCTCCATTTAAATGCTTAATTCATTAAAATAAAAACAAATATCTGTCAGTGGAGTCAGAAAAATATGGAAGCTTGTTTCTGCCACTGAAAACAAATAAAAAAGGTAATTGTGACATTTAATCTAACAGCTCTGACTTTTTTCTCGCAATTGCGTGATATATAAAGTCAGAATTGCGAGATATAAAGTCAAAATTGTGAGTTAAAGTCAGAATTGCGAGATATAAAGTCAGAATTGCGTGTTATAAAGTCAGAATTGCGAGATATAAAGTCAGAATTGCGAGATATAAAGTCACGATTGCGAGATGTAAAGTCATGATTGCGAGATATAAAGTCAGAATTGCGAGATATAAAGTCACGATTGCGAGATATAAAGTCAGAATTGCAAGATATGAAGTCAGAATTGCGAGATATAAAGTCACGATTGCGAGTTAAAGTCAGAATCGCGAGATATAAAGTCAGAATTGCGAGATATAAAGTCAGAATTGCGTGATATAAAGTCAGAATTGTGAGTTAAAGTCAGAATTGCGAGATATAAAGTCAGAATTGCGTGTTATAAAGTCAGAATTGCGAGATATAAAGTCAGAATTGCGAGATATAAAGTCAGAATTGCAAGATATGAAGTCAGAATTGCGAGATATAAAGTCAGAATTGCGAGATATAAAGTCAGAATTGCGAGATATAAAGTCAGAATTGCGTGATATAAAGTCAGAATTGTGAGTTAAAGTCAGAATTGCGAGATATAAAGTCAGAATTGCGTGTTATAAAGTCAGAATTGCGAGATATAGTCAGAATTGCGAGATATAAAGTCAGAATTGCGAGATATAAAGTCACGATTGCGAGATGTAAAGTCATGATTGCGAGATATAAAGTCAGAATTGCGAGATATAAAGTCACGATTGCGAGATATAAAGTCAGAATTGCAAGATATGAAGTCAGAATTGCGAGATATAAAGTCAGAATTGCGAGATATAAAGTCAGAATTGCAAGATATAAAGTCAGAATTGCGAGATATAAAGTCAGAATTGCGAGATATAAAGTCAGAATTGCGAGATATAAAGTCACGATTGCGAGATGTAAAGTCATGATTGCGAGATATAAAGTCAGAATTGCGAGATATAAAGTCACGATTGCGAGATATAAAGTCAGAATTGCAAGATATGAAGTCAGAATTGCGAGATATAAAGTCACGATTGCGAGTTAAAGTCAGAATTGCGAGATATAAAGTCAGAATTGCGAGATATAAAGTCAGAATTGCGAGATATAAAGTCAGAATTGCGTGATATAAAGTCAGAATTGCAAGTTAAAGTCAGAATTGCGAGTTAAAGTCAGAATTGCGAGATATAAAGTCAGAATTGTGAGATATAAAGTCAGAATTGCGTGATATAAAGTCAGAATTGCGAGTTATAAAGTCAGAATTGCGAGATATAAAGTCAGAATTGCGAGATATAAAGTCAGAATTGCGAGATATAAAGTCACGATTGCGAGATGTAAAGTCAGAATTGCGAGATGTAAAGTCAGAATTGCGATATATAAAGTCAGAATTGCGAGATATAAAGTCAGAATTGCGAGTTATAAAGTCAGAATTGAGTGATATAAAGTCAGAATTGCGAGTTGAAGTCAGAATTGCGAGATATAAAGTCAGAATTGCGAGATATAAAGTCAGAATTGCGAGTTAAAGTCAGAATTGCGTGATATAAAGTCAGAATTGTGAGATATAAAGTCAGAATTGCGTGATATAAAGTCAGAATTGCAAGATATAAAGTCAGAATTGCGAGATATAAAGTCAGAATTGCGAGTTATAAAGTCAGAATTGCGAGTTGAAGTCAGAATTGCGAGATATAAAGTCAGAATTGCGAGTTATAAAGTCAGAATTGCGAGCTAAAGTCAGAATTGCGAGTTAAAGTCAGAATTGCGAGATATAAAGTCAGAATTGCGAGTTAAAGTCAGAATTGCGAGTTATAAAGTCAGAATTGCGAGTTAAAGTCAGAATTGCGAGATGTAAAGTCAGAATTGCGTGATATAAAGTCAGAATTGCGTGATATAAAGTCAGAATTGTGAGATATAAAGTCAGAATTGCGAGTTAAAGTCAGAATTGCGAGTTATGAAGTCAGAATTGCGAGTTAAAGTCAGAATTGTGAGATATAAAGTCAGAATTGCGAGATATAAAGTCACGATTGCGAGATGTAAAGTCAGAATTGCGAGATGTAAAGTCAGAATTGCGATATATAAAGTCAGAATTGCGAGATATAAAGTCAGAATTGCGAGTTATAAAGTCAGAATTGAGTGATATAAAGTCAGAATTGCGAGTTGAAGTCAGAATTGCGAGATATAAAGTCAGAATTGCGAGATATAAAGTCAGAATTGCGAGTTAAAGTCAGAATTGCGTGATATAAAGTCAGAATTGTGAGATATAAAGTCAGAATTGCGTGATATAAAGTCAGAATTGCAAGATATAAAGTCAGAATTGCGAGATATAAAGTCAGAATTGCGAGTTATAAAGTCAGAATTGCGAGTTGAAGTCAGAATTGCGAGATATAAAGTCAGAATTGCGAGTTATAAAGTCAGAATTGCGAGCTAAAGTCAGAATTGCGAGTTAAAGTCAGAATTGCGAGATATAAAGTCAGAATTGCGAGTTAAAGTCAGAATTGCGAGTTATAAAGTCAGAATTGCGAGTTAAAGTCAGAATTGCGAGATGTAAAGTCAGAATTGCGTGATATAAAGTCAGAATTGCGTGATATAAAGTCAGAATTGTGAGATATAAAGTCAGAATTGCGAGTTAAAGTCAGAATTGCGAGTTATGAAGTCAGAATTGCGAGTTAAAGTCAGAATTGTGAGATATAAAGTCAGAATTGCGTGATATAAAGTCAGAATTGTGAGATATAAGTCAGAATTGTGAGTTATAAAGTCAGAATTGTGAGTTATAAAGTCAGAATTGCGAGATATAAAGTCAGAATTGAGTGATATAAAGTCAGGATTGCGAGTTAAAGTCAGAATTGTGAGATATAAAGTCAGAATTGAGTGATATAAAGTCAGAATTGCGAGTTAAAGTCAGAATTGCGAGTTATAAAGTCAGCATTGCGAGTTATAGTCAGAATTGCGAGTTGAAGTCAGAATTGCGAGATATAAAGTCAGAATTGCGAGTTATAAAGTCAGAATTGCGAGTTATAAAGTCAGCATTGCGAGTTATAGTCAGAATTGCGAGTTGAAGTCAGAATTGCGAGATATAAAGTCAGAATTGCGAGTTATAAAGTAAGAATTGCGAGTTATAGTCAGAATTGCGAGTTGAAGTCAGAATTGCGAGATATAAAGTCAGAATTGCGAGTTATAAAGTAAGAATTGCGAGTTAAAGTCAGAATTGCGAGTTAAAGTCAGAATTGCGAGATATAAAGTCAGAATTGCGAGTTAAAGTCAAAATTGCGAGTTAAAGTCAGAATTGTGAGTTATAAAGTCAGAATTGCGAGTTAAAGTCAGAATTGCGAGATATAAAGTAAGAATTGCGTGATATAAAGTCAGAATTGTGAGTTATAAAGTCAGAATTGCGAGTTATAGTCAGAATTGCGAGTTGAAGTCAGAATTGCGAGTTGAAGTCAGAATTGCGAGATATAAAGTCAGAATTGCGAGTTATAAAGTCAGAATTGCGAGTTAAAGTCAGAATTGCGTGATATAAAGTCAGAATTGTGAGATATAAAGTCAGAATTGTGAGTTATAAAGTCAGAATTGTGAGTTATAAAGTCAGAATTGCGAGATATAAAGTCAGAATTGAGTGATATAAAGTCAGAATTGCGAGTTATAAAGTCAGCATTGCGAGTTATAGTCAGAATTGCGAGTTGAAGTCAGAATTGCGAGATATAAAGTCAGAATTGCGAGTTATAAAGTAAGAATTGCGAGTTAAAGTCAGAATTGCGAGTTAAAGTCAGAATTGCGAGATATAAAGTCAGAATTGTGTGATATAAAGTCAGAATTGTGAGTTATAAAGTCAGAATTGCGAGTTATAGTCAGAATTGCGAGTTGAAGTCAGAATTGCGAGATATAAAGTCAGAATTGCGAGTTATAAAGTCAGAATTGCGAGTTAAAGGCAGAATTGCGAGTTAAAGGCAGAATTGCGAGTTAAAGTCAGAATTGCGAGTTAAAGTCAGAATTGCGAGATATAAAGTCAGAATTGCGAGTTAAAGTCAGAATTGCGAGATATAAAGTCAGAATTGCGAGTTAAAGTCAGAATTGCGTGATATAAAGTCAGAATTGTGAGATATAAAGTCAGAATTGTGAGTTATAAAGTCAGAATTGTGAGTTATAAAGTCAGAATTGCGAGATATAAAGTCAGAATTGAGTGATATAAAGTCAGGATTGCGAGTTAAAGTCAGAATTGTGAGATATAAAGTCAGAATTGAGTGATATAAAGTCAGGATTGCGAGTTAAAGTCAGAATTGTGAGATATAAAGTCAGAATTGAGTGATATAAAGTCAGAATTGCGAATTAAAGTCAGAATTGCGTGATTTAAAGTCAGAATTGTGAGATATAAAGTCAGAATTGTGAGTTATAAAGTCAGAATTGCGAGATATAAAGTCAGAATTGAGTGATATAAAGTCAGGATTGCGAGTTAAAGTCAGAATTGTGAGATATAAAGTCAGAATTGAGTGATATAAAGTCAGAATTGCGAGATATAAAGTCAGAATTGAGTGATATAAAGTCAGGATTGTGAGTTAAAGTCAGAATTGTGAGATATAAAGTCAGAATTGAGTGATATAAAGTCAGAATTGCGAGTTAAAGTCAGAATTGTGAGATATAAAGTCAGAATTGCGAGTTAAAGTCAGAATTGTGAGATATAAAGTCAGAATTAGCTTTTTTATTGTATAATCAGTGGCAGAAACAAGCTTCCATAGAAAAATAATCTTACTTGTTTTTGTTTCAATGAATGAAGTATTTAAAGAACACTTTTATTATGTACTTTTTTTTTTTTTTTTTTCTCAAAAATGAAGACTCAATGTCATCTTGCTCCTCCAGTAAATGTATCTTGATTTAAGAATGTTTATTACTGGAAAATGGGAGAATTTGTGGCTCTGGTATCCAGAGTCTTTCCTTTTCTTTCACAGCACTATTCAGCATTTTCTGTTTGAGTCACGTCTCTCCATAGACACAATATTTACACACGGCAGAAGAAAAAAATATAAAGGAGTGCAATTTTTAGAGAGAATGGGCCCCGAGCAAGCGAGCCACCTTTGTGTCCGGAGCGAGCGAGACTGTTAGTTCTCCTCCACTCCGGCGTGACAGATTGCTGAGGTGTCAAACGATGCTGTCGGGACGGCCAAAGCCCTCCATAGCTGACATTCCTACAGCCTAATCGAAGGGTTAAGCAAACGACGGGCGCTTGTAAACTGCCGCATGTCCTTCAACACCTGAGCTGACCCACTACACCCTCCGGAATGCAGCCGACGGCATCAGACGGGCACAGTGGAGAATCAAGAGACATTCAAGATGTGCGATGGATTCAAGCCAACATTAGAGAACAGAAGAGGTGAGTTCTGGGTGCTTTGCATCTCTGAGATATAGTTCAACATAATGTATTGATGACACATTGATATCGCACAGAGCCTCGCGTTTAGTCTCGTGTGACCAGGATCTCTATAGGTGAAGGCCGACTCAGACGCCTCCGCGGTCCACTGGTGTTTCTGAAGACGGATCATTTCCTGTTTGCACAAGCTGAATGGGGAGGAATGGTCTGCTGACGAACATTAGGCCTGACGCCAGATCAGACAAGAGAAGAGACGGTACTGTAGAGTGAATGAGAAGAGATGGCAGCATCACACACCACAACATGATTAATAGCAATTGGAAATAAGACCACCTGGATAAAAGAAAACTCTCTAAAAGCATGTTTCCATGTAGTCAAAGTTCCAGAAATATACCAGATATAACCTAATGAATTATGGGCCTCAGTTCAGCAAGTTAGATTGAGGGAAGCGAACAGAAAAATGAATCTTCTGTAATTTCTTTGGCTCAGGAGCTTGAACTTATTTTCAGGACGAGTTTAAAACATGCTGAAGTCCAGGATTGCACCGTTTGGGGCTATTTGAAATGACTGAACAATGTTTTTTGAAATTCTTTCAGCTTATTGAATTTATAGGATTTAAAGAACTATTTCAGCATGTTCCAGTCATTATTTGTTCAAATAATTCATGCAGAAAAACTCTTGCTGCACTGCTTGTTTAACAGATTTAGGCAGTGTCATCAGTAGTCCAAAAAAAGAGCAATACAATTGCTTATCATTAAAAATATATAAAAACTTCTTAAATCAAGATACATTTACTTGAGAAGCAAAATGACTGAGTTTGTGCTTAAAACAAGAAGAACTATCTTTCAGTGGAGTCATTAAAAGGAAACGTAATTTAAAGGAAAAGGAAAAAGATCATTTTTCTGACTACAGATATTTCTTCTTGTTTTAAGCACAAACTCACTTCATTTTCATGATTTTTTCAGAAAACAAGACTTCATATCTAAAGTCATTTTGCTTCTCAAGTAAATGCATCTTGATTTAAGAACGTTTGGATGTTTGTACTGGAAAACAAGACAAAAAACTACTGAGGAAGAACATCATTTTTTTTTTTTTTTGCAGTGCATGACTATTGCACTGTACAATAGAAATTTAAAGGATTATTACTTCACTTCAGAGTTAAAATTTCCTGATAATTTTAATCTCCTCCATGCCATCCAAGATGTTCATGTCTTTCTTTCTTCAGTTGAAAAGAAATGAAGGTTTTTGAGGAAAACATTCCAGGATTTTTCTCCATATAGTGGACTTCACTGGGGTTCAACGGGTTGAAGGTCCAAATGTCAGTTTCAGTGCAGCTTCAAAGAGCTCTTCATGATCCCAGACGAGGAATAAGAGTCTTATCTAGAGAAACCATCGGCCATTTTCTACAAAAAGATAAAAATTATATACTTTTTAACCACAAATGCTCGTCTTGCACTGCTCTGTGATGCTCCACACGTGACGTAGGCGGAAGTACCGCGAAAAACTCCATCTCATTTTCTCCTCCAACTTCAAAATCATCCAACATCGTTGTTTTACCTTTTGTGAAAAAGCCCGTTTGACTTAGTCTTTGAACGTTCGCTTTGTAAACACTGGATCGGTACTTCGGCCTACGTCACGAGTGACCTTTCCAACATGATTACGTAATGCGCGGTGCATCTCAGAGCAGTGCAAGATGATCATTTGTAGTTAAAAAGTATATAGTTTTTATTTTTTTAGAAAATGAGCAATGGTTTCTCTAGATAAGACTCTTATTCCTCGTCTGGGATAATGTAGAGCTCTTTGAAGCTGCAATGAAACTGACATTTGGACCTTCAACCCGTTGAACCCCAGTGAAGTCCACTATATGGAGAAAAATCCTGGAATGTTTTCCTCAAAAAACCATCATTTCTTTTCCACTGAAGAAAAAAAGACATAAACATCTTGGATGACATGGATGTGAGTAAATTATCAGGAAATTTAAATTCTGAAGTGAAGTAAGGGTATGCATATTATATGTTGCCATTGTTTGTTTATGCTCTTGTTTCCCGGAAGTCAGTCGCTAGTTTCGCCTTCTCAATGACATTGCGCATGTCATTAAAGACAACAAGCAATGATTGGTCAGGAAGCAATGTGTAGTCTGACATGATTCTTGCCCAAGACAAGAATTTAGGAGTCAGAATCACATAATCTGACACACTTTTTCCCATCATGGGACGTTTTATGGTAAAATGTTATGAATTAAACTGTTACATCCATCAGCTGGAGTGCCCTTGATTTCCACCAGAGGGCACTCCTTTTGTCTTGGTTATCTCACCATGGACTATTTATTCCACAACCCATTGCCCAAACTCATTATCCATCCACCTGTGCCTCATCATCTTCTCAACCCTGCCTATTCAATTCACTCATTGCGAAGTCTTGTATGTGTCACTAATGCATTTCTGAGTGTTATCCTGGTTCCCTGCATCTTAGTTTTTATCTTCTGCTTGTCTCTGAGTTGAATCAGCTCTGCTCAGAGTGCATATGGTCCCTCTCTAAATAGAGTTAAAATAACACTGAAGCAGAGTTAAAGTTAATGAGATAATTTAACAATTAATTGATGATTGTGCATTAGTGATGAACGCCTGCTGTTAACAAGCAGAATCACTGAAGAAAAGAGAAACAAGGACTACAACTGACTTCAGTCACAGCCTTATTAATTGCTTAATTATCTCATTAACTTTAACTCTGCTTCAGTGTTACTTTAACACTATTTAGAGAGGGACCATATGTACTCTGAACAGAGTTTATTTAACTCTGGGGATTTTACTGTGTGTTTTATGGATTACTATTATGGATTACCCTGTGCTTGGATCTTCAACCTAAAGTCTCGGAGCAGTTCGTAAACATACTTTATCACTAGAAAAATTGAAATAACTATTAAACATGAAAGTATTATGGAATCATCTAAGACATTTCTTCTTATATAGAAGACTTTTGGCATAAAATGTGAGTCAAAAACCCTAGAGGTCCATAGAACCCTACTGAACCTTTGTTACGAGAGTTTGACATGACAGGTCTCAACATGGTGAATGACATTGTTCCAGTTTTCTCCTTTTGTGTTCCATAGAAGAAAACAATACAGGGTTTGGAACAACATGAGGGTGAGTAAATGATGACTGAATTTTCATTTTTGGGGCGAATTAAGTGCCTGAGAAACGCACAACCTCATTGCGACACCACTGAATAAATGATTCGTTTTAAATATGCATCAAAAGGTCAGCGCTTGTTGATCAGGGTCATCACTATTTTAAAATGCAGTCGTGGTTACTGGCACATCCTCGGTTTCAGAGAAACAGATATTCAGTCTATCGACTGACCGATTGCCCTGGAGATTTCCCTGCTTGGCATTGTCAGGCTGCATTGATTTTGAGTCTGAACGTGTAAACACACAGTTAGTGGTTTGGGACCTCTTTCACTTTAGAAGTCCAGAAGGTGTTCATGGTGATGGATGGATGGAGAGCCTAAGAGTGAAACTTGATTTGGAGGCTGATGGGAGAGAGGCAGTGGTAACAGGAGGCGTTCAGAAGAGTTATGATGGAGCCGCGAGGCCGTCAAAGGCCTCCCCGTCGTCCTGTTAGCCACAGCTGAATCAGACCCGAGGGACGGTCCTTCCCCTCCGGCCAGACTCGAGTGATTGACTGAGAAAAGCTCTGTTTGTTTGTTTGCTCAGTGGCATTAGCCTTTATTTCACCAGCTGCAATCCTAATGTTTTTGGAGCATGGTGACACAGAGCCTCAGAGAATCTGGCCCTTGATAAAGTTTGCTTTCAGTGACTTTATTATACGGGATTACAGCACCGTTTTGTATTCCAGTCACGTCGAGGAAAGGCTGCGAGGCCATAAATGGGTGCTGGAACAGTGTTATTTTAGGATCACTGAGATACTATTATAGTTTAATAATGTGAATTTGATTTGATTTGATTTTTTTTATGTTTTATTTCAGTTAAAGGATTAGTCCACTTTTAAATAAACTTTTCCTGATAATTTACTCACCCCCATGTCATCCAAGATGTTCATGTCTTTCTTTCTTCAGTCGAAAAGAAATGAAGGTTTTTGATGAAAACATTCCAGGATTTTTATCCTTATAGTGGACTTCAATGGACTCCAAATGGTTGAAGGTCAAAATTACAGTTTCAGTGCAGCTTCAAAGAGCTTTAAACGATACCAGGTCTTATCTAGAGAAACGATCAGTCATTTTCAGAAAAAAATACAAATGTATATGCTTTATAAACACAAAATATTGACTTGCACGTACTTACGCTTTCCGCATTCTTCAAAAAGCTTACGCTGTATGTCCTACGCCTATATTCTACTTACGTGCAAGTCAATATTTTGTGTTTATAAAGCATATACAGTTGTATTTTTTTTTTAAAATGACCGATGGTTTCTCTAGATAAGACTCTTATTCCTCGTCTGGTATTGTTTAAAGCCCTTTGAAGCTGCACTGAAACTGTCATTTTGACCTTCAACCGTTTGAAGTCCACTATAAGGAGAATAATCCTGGAATGTTTTCATCAAAAACCTTCATTTCTTTTCGACTGAAGAAAGAAAGACATGAACATCTTGGATGACATGGGGGTGAGTAAATTATCAGGAAAATTTTATTTAAAAGTGAACTAATCCTTTAACGTTTGTTTTAGCAACAAAGAAACAGTTTTTTTAAGGTTTTAGTTTTAGTTAACTATAATAACCCTGGCTCAGAAGTGATTTTTTTTTCTGCAATGAAACTAATATAATTCACAACAAAAATGGAATATGCATCAACACAGAAAGCCATAAAGCAAGTGCTTTTGACCACAAGGGGGCGGCCTTGACCTGAAAAATCGAGATTTTTAAAAAATCTCTTTTTGTATGCTCAAGGACCAACAATAAGAAGATATTTTTGCAGAAAGGCGTGTTTTTTTTCTTCACATACATTTTAAGAAAAAGATCCGGACAGACAATCACTGATGAGTATTTGTGTTTTTTTTTATCCATTATGTCCCAAAGCGCAACAATTACAGCACAGCAAAAATGAAGGACAATCAATCATGTAACACACACACAAAGAAGGCAAGACCTTTTAATTACACCTCATGGTAGAGGAGAAGGAAGCATGTTTACACGGTATGGCCTCGTCCTCCCTCTCAGATATCCAGCTGAACTCTCAGAATTTATTCTTTTTTTAATGCAGTTATATGGGGTTGTGCTTCTCAGGGAAATTTATAATGGATGTACTGAGTCTAGCCTCAGGAGATTTAGTGTCTGACACACAGTTCTGTAGCATGAGGTCATGGCTTGCTGAGTTTGCTTAACACTTCTCCATAGGGATGCTGACTCAGGAGCAAACTCATAAAGATATGTTCTGAGGACTGACAGATTCTTGCAAATATACACACTCTAAAAAATGCTGGTTTAAAAGTAACCCAAGTTGAGTTAAAAATGGACAAACCCAGCGATTGGGTTGTTTTAACCCAGCGGTTGGGTTAAATGTTTGACCAACATGCTGGATAGTTTTATTTAACTCAACTCTAACTTTAACTCATTATTTAAAAATTACTATATTGCTCGCTTAAAATGAACCCAAAGTATGTTGGAAATTAACATTATTTATTATTATTAACATTCATTAATAATAAATGTTAATTAATAAATGAACATTTATTAAGTTTAATGAATAATAATTGAACAATAAACATTGATTAAATTGCTTATTGCCATATAGTAATATTTAAACAATAGTTGGGTTAAATAAAACTACCCAGCACATTGGTCAGACATTTAACCCAACCGCTGGGCTTGTCCATTTTTGACCCAACTTGGGTTGTTTTTAACCCAGGATTTTTTAGATTTCATATATATATATATATATGTGTGTGTGTGTGTGTGTGTGTGTATAAAGCACGATTTATATAACATATATAAATAATATATGTAAGAAATAATAATGTGGTAATGCCTTAGAACGTTTGTCAACCAATCAGATTCAAGCATTCAACAGCCCCGTAAAATAGCACATAACATATAACACAATATATAACAAGATAAATATTCAGAATTTAAAGTATTTAATTAAATATATTAAATATATATTTTATTTTTCACATAAATCTTTTTTAATGAATCTGATAATTCAGGAAAAACTACTTCGAGCCTCGCGCCAGACACGTCACGGTCTGTCAGTCTCAGCGCGGGAGTCAAAACAACGAAACGTGATGTTTTTCGATCCGCCTCATAACTCTTCACATTTTCACTTGCTTGTCTGTGAAAATGGAAACATTACAGACGTGTCTAATAAATTAAAATTACCGGAGCCAGAGAGTAACGAGCTCATCTGATTGCGCGAGTCCTCTCACTCTTCCTGACAGTTAAATGCGCGCGAAATGGGGCGGAGGCGTTTCCGCTCTGGCCTGTTGGCAGTTTTGCCGCCGACTCCTGATCACGTACGAGGTAATTTACCATCCATTTTATTTATTTATGAGGCCGCTCCAGACGGCCAAACACAATCAATAACGTTCACTGCAGTAGAGCTTTATTGGATTAGAGACAGATTTGAAACCCACCAGCTGACAGTGTTGACTTTGGAGCGTCTAAATTGTTCAAGGCAACACTTAACTCAGGTCATTATCCATGAGGAAGAGGATGTTGTGTTGAATTTTTCTTTTATATTCATCTGCTTTTTCTCTCTTTTAATTTCTATGCCTAATTTCCATGTCTATCCCAGATTTGGGCACTGTTTTTCCTCTACTGTGCGGTCTTGCAGGTATTTTTTATTCGTGGTTGGCAGCTAAAGTTAGCCGGCTACTCCAAAAACAACATAATACAATATGTTTCTCACAGTACAAATATTCTGTAATAACTATGAATAAACCCTAGAGTATAATTCTTCAAAATTGTTACTTTCGAGACAAAAAAAAAGCTATTTTGATGGCAATGTGTTTCACCTACTGCAAATATTTTGAAAACCAAAAGCTTTGACTTGTAAAAGCCACAGCAAAGTATTTACCTCATTTTTTTTATCTGTTTAAGACTTAATGGTGCCTTTAATCAGAGACAGATTACCACAACATAAATCCTATTTCCCTGCTCAGAATGATACACAAATCAGAAACCCCAGGGCTTTGCGTCTCCTGCGTCTGCTCAATTAGCTGTGATGGCCAAACAAAACAAGTTCAGGAACGGTTTTAGTCTCGGAGGAATTGAAAGGCAAACAGGAAGGCGGAGAAACAGGGAAGTGCGACACGCACCAGCAGGTACAGGTGCTCCTACTCTGACACTGGACCCTATGGCCCGCCTTGACCAGGAGAGATTTTCGGCCCAGATGGACGAAGGAATCACTGGACCATACGTCTAGTGCAGACAGCCGTACCAGACGTTTGGGAAGTTGATTAACACCTGGCTTTTTGGATGAGGTACCCATCTATACTAATGATGAACGTAATAAATCAGTTGAAAGCTTGGTCGGAATGGAAACCATCTTGAGGGCTGGTGTAGGACAAATATTTGTGTACTAGATGAGTTAAATGAGGTATTATGGAAGGAATGTAGAGTGTAGAATTAGAGTTTTCAATTCAAATGAAGTCATGTGCACAATCAAATCTGTACAAGTGCTCTTGACCATCAGCGTTCTTTTTACAGACCTTTTGAGAACGTGTGTAGTGAGATGAGGTCATTTAAGTGGCCTCAGTTCGAAACACAAAGGGAATTTGGGGCTTTTACATTTAGTCTGCGTTGCAGATGAACCCCATATATCATTCGTTCTGGATGATCTGCCTTTATCTCCACATCTGCAGATGATTGTGCGTTATATGCTCCAATGATAGTCTGCATTTTTGTTGTTGAAATATTCACAGACCAATTTATCTTGTTACTAATTAAATTTATGTATCTGGCAGAAGCTTTTATCTAAAATCTGATTCCTTGAGTGGCGGCATGCACTACAAGAGCTTAATATTTTTTATACACCAATCAGGCATAACATTATGACCACCTTTCTAATGTTGTGTTGGTCCCCCTTTTGCTGCCAAAACAGCCCTGACCCGTCGAGGCATGGACTCCTCTAGACCCCTGAAGGTGTGCTGTGGTGTCTGGACCAAGATGTTAGCAGCAGATCCTTTAAGTCCTGTAAGTTGCAAGGTGGAGCCTCCATGGATCGGACTTGTTTGTTCAGCACATCCCACAGATGCTCGATTGGATTGAGATCTGGGGAATTTGGAGGACAAGTCAAAACCTCAAACTCGTTGTTGTGCTCCTCAAACCATTCCTGAACCATTTTTGCTTTGTGGCAGGAGCATTATCCTGCTGAAAGAGCCACAACCACCAGGGAATACCGTTTCCATGAAAGGGTGTACATGGTCTGCAACAATGCTTAGGTAGGTGGTACGTGTCAAAGTAACATCCACATGGATGGCAGGGCCCAAGGTTTCCCAGCAGAACATTGCCCAAAGCATCACACTGCCTCCGCTGGCTTGCCTTCTTCCCATGGTGCCATGTGTTTCCCAGGTAAGTGAAGCACTTGCACCCGGTCATCCACGTGATGTAAAAGAAAACGTGATTCATCAGACCAGCCACCTTCTTCCGTTGCTCCGTGGTCCAGTTCTGATGCTCACGTGCCCACTGTTGGTGCTTTCGGTGGTGGACAGGGGTCAGCATGGGAACCCTGACTGGTCTGCAGCTATGCAGCCCCATATGTGTGTATTCTGACACCTTTCTATCAGAACCAGCATTAACTTCTTGAGCAATTTGAGCTACAGTAGCTCGTCTGTTGGATCGGACCACACGGGCCAGCCTTTGTTCCCACGTGCATCAATGAGGCTTGGCCGCCCATGACCCTGTCACCGGTTCACCACTGTTCCTTCCTTGGAGCACTTTTGATAGATACTGACCACTGCAGACCAGGAACACCCCACAAGAACTGCTGTTTTGGAGATGCTCTGACCCAGTCGTCTAGCCATCGCAATTTGGCCCTTGTCAAACTCGCTCAAATTCTTACGCTTGCCCATTTTTCCTGCTTTTAACACATAAACTTTGAGGACAAAATGTTCACTTGCTGCCTAATATATCCACAATAACAGGTGCCGTGACGATCATTAGTGTCACATTGTCCCTCTCTGTAGTAATCGCGATTGCGTTCTAGTTTCCCCAAGCCCACGGGACCCCACGCAATTGCGTGCTTTGCGTGGTGGGTAAACACACTACTGACTATGCAAAATAAATGCATAGAAAAAACAAAAAGCTCACAGGAAAAAGCATACATTGACTACAACATAATCAGTTATTAATATTTCATTTGTTTTTGCATGCATTCATAATTTCTTTGTATTACAGCCTGGACAAAAATGATTTTGCACAATTTGGCAATATTTGAATAAAGGATGAAAATTTCAGTTTTCCTAGGCTGGACCTTTTAGCCACTACTGTATATAAAATACAAAAATTATATATAGTAAATATGTACTTTAATAAGTTTAAAAATAAAAGTTTACTTGGTTTAATTTTTAAACAAAGTTAAGTTAGTGGCCAAAGTAGAGCTCTTCTCAATCTCATATTGTTATGAGGACCTCTGCTGGCAATTGAGTGCACACACACACACACACACATGTCACACTAATTATTTTGAGAATGCACTGTTTTTATTCTCTCTGTTTATGTGATCTGCAGGTATGGTATTTAATTAGTAAAGCTGATATTTATACAAGGTTGTGTGTAATAATTTTTAACATTATCACATTTCTTCTACATTTCATATGCTAATGTTTTGACCACACATTTATTTTTAATGTTGGCTCTGTTGGCTGTTTGTCAGATGCACTTTCTTGTTAGTGGCTTGTTATGACTGCTCAATTAATTCTGTGCATTGCACTTTCTCTCTCTCTCGTCTCTAGAATCTAGATTTCTTGAAGCGTCTAGAGTTTGCTGAAGTTCCTCTGCAGTCACAGTTACCATCCCCTAATGCACACTGACACAGATCTACACCATGTGACTGACAGCCACCAGCTGCCTTCCTTTTGCTTCATGCATGCAGATACTATTAATAATGCCTCTCAATTTGATCTCAAACAAACAGATAAACATAGATGGCATACTTAAACACCTTTACACTGCATTTAAATATGCACAAGCACAATTCTCTGCACTTCAATAAAAAATGTGTGGTATGAATAGAAGTGTTTAAAGTGCATTATAATTTTTGTCAAATCCTTCATGCATGCTGCCAGGTGCAATGCAAGACTATCCTCTGTGTACGTAAGCAGAAACACTTGAGTCTCCTTCAGGTGTCACTTATTTTCCTCTCCAAAGACATGTCTACTTCTGTCTTGGATTGACGCCTTGACATTTGATCTTTGCTTCAGAACTTCCTTCATTCACCTTGGGAATTTATTTGGAATGAGAGACCCTATGTTGTTAAGTATCCATACAATCCTACTGCATCTATTACTCACAGTAAATTATAATTGACTGTTGGGGAAACCTATGCACATGATCCACACATTGGCAGTTTACCACTTATCTAAGGCGATATAGTCTAGATAAGCACCAAGAGCAAGACAAAATCAGTTTAATCCAAGTATCCAGATAAGGAGCTGTCTGCACATTTGCGCAGCCTAGGAAAAAGCTTAACACACTCTGACATCTATGCCCTGTTTACCACCAGCGATGGTCAATGTCTTTGATGAAACGTGATTCCCCGCCAATCCCAGAGGTCGGTAAGTGTCAAGGAAAGATGATCAGCAGGGATGCCTGGCATACTTTCCACCACCATGTAGGGTTGGTTCACCCATTTCAAAACCACTTGTGCTAGAGCTCAGAGTCTAGAATTTACTACAGGTTGGGAATCACAACAAGGTGTTATATAAAAGACAAAGGATTTGAATGAGGGAAGGAATCCCTGGAGGTAAACAATGTCAGAAAGGAAGCCCTCAGCAAACAAGAACATTAAAAAGCTGCGTGCCATAAGCATGGTGTGCAGCTTAACACGGAGCTGGCAGCAGTGGGTAAGCGAAAATGAGGAGAAGCAGTCTAGCGAACCAAGCGGATGGGCTCCATCTTACCCAGAAGACCCCAAAGATGCAAGAAAACATTCGGCGAAGATCAGACCTACTCAGAAGTCTCTTCCCAGCCAGGTCCCTACAAACAAGGATGATGTGGAGTCACGCATCAAAACTGGACAAGTGCTAAAAACCGTGACGAGGGATGTCCAGGAGAGAAGTGCGGGCATTGACTTTCTGACCAAACGCATTTGTAAGGACCCAGCCACGGATGAAGTGGACAAGATGCTGAGCAAGAAGGGATCGCCCACGCGCCGCAGGAAGTGCTCCAACATGGTTTCGGAGCTGACGCGGAGCTGGAAGGAAATGGAAACTGAGAAAAAGCAGGCTCAGGAGAGCGGTGAGGATAATGAGGATAGAGGCCTGCAGCTGGAAACCAACTGGGAGGACACAGAGAATAACAGGACGAATGAAAATACTGCGGTCACCATCAAAAGATCCTCTGTTCTTGGGTAAGTTCTGGTCTTCTAATACAAATGAGTTTAGAAGTGAAGAGTTTTTTTTTGTTTTTAGGGAAAAAGGGAATAGGGTAGTTAATAAAAAGTTAGTTTGTCATGGTTATATTTAGATGTTGTAAATCAATTTATTTATAGCATTCTGTGTTATTTTAGTCAATCACTTTAATTAGCATCCTTGTGTTTGATAGAAATCCCATATGTGTGTAATCTGTACCATGTACCATTCTATTTATTCACTGTTAGGTTATTATATTTAATATTTAGTAATATACGGAATAGGCCTATCACAGCCATACTGATTATTCAGACCAACTGTTATTCAAAACTTTAATACACAAGAAGTTAATATTAAGAAAATTACATTTTAGACAAAATAGAGCCAGTCGGTTGCTTCTCTATTTCGCTCCACCAAAGAAAACCATTCCAAACGAATGTACAGAATTAATCCTACTGTGTGGCGTTTCAGAATGAATCTGTGTTTTTGAACGAACTGGTTGAATGATTTATTTAGTGAGTCAATCATTAATTTGTTTTTTAAAGAATGTTGAATTAATTATTCAATAACTCATAAAAACAGCAACTTGTTTCGTTCCTGAATGAATCTGTGTTTTTAAAAGAATTGGTTGAGTGAAAGATTCAGTGACTCACTCATTGTTTAGTTTCTGAATGAATCTGTGTTTTTGAAAGAATTGGTTGTGTGAAAGATTCAGTGACTCACTCATTGTTTAGTTTCTGAATGAATCTGTGTTTTTGAAAGAATTGGTTGTGTGAAAGATTCAGTGACTCACTCATTGTTTCGTTCCTGAATGAATCTTTGTTTTTGAAAGAATTGGTTGAGTGAAAGATTCAGTGACTCACTCATTGTTTAGTTTCTGAATGAATCTGTGTTTTTGAAAGAATTGGTTGAGCGAAAGATTCACTGACTCACTCATTGTTTCGTTCCTGAATGAATCTGTGTTTTTGAAAGAATTGGTTGAGTGAAAGATTCAGTGACTCACTCATTGTTTAGTTTCTGAATGAATCTGTGTTTTTGAAAGAATTGGTTGAGCGAAAGATTCATTGACTCACTCATTGTTTCGTTCCTGAATGAATCTGTGTTTTTGAAAGAATTGGTTGAGTGAAAGATTCAGTGACTCACTCATTGTTTAGTTTCTGAATGAATCTGTGTTTTTGAAAGAATAGGTTGAGTGAAAGACTCACTCATTGTTTCGTTCCTGAATGAATCTGTGTTTTTGAAAGAATTGGTTGAGTGAAAGATTCAGTGACTCACTCATTGTTTCGTTCCTGAATGAATCTGTGTTTTTGAAAGAATTGGTTGAGCGAAAGATTCACTGACTCACTCATTGTTTAGTTCCTGAATGAATCTGTGTTTTTGAAAGAATTGGTTGAGTGAAAGATTCAGTGACTCACTCATTGTTTAGTTTCTGAATGAATCTGTGTTTTTGAAAGAATTGGTTGAGCGAAAGATTCATTGACTCACTCATTGTTTCGTTCCTGAATGAATCTGTGTTTTTGAAAGAATTGGTTGAGTGAAAGATTCAGTGACTCACTCATTGTTTAGTTTCTGAATGAATCTGTGTTTTTGAAAGAATAGGTTGAGTGAAAGACTCACTCATTGTTTCGTTCCTGAATGAATCTGTGTTTTTGAAAGAATTGGTTGAGTGAAAGATTCAGTGACTCACTCATTGTTTCGTTCCTGAATGAATCTGTGTTTTTGAAAGAATTGGTTGAGCGAAAGATTCATTGACTCACTCATTGTTTCGTTCCTGAATGAATCTGTGTTTTTGAAAGAATTGGTTGAGCGAAAGATTCATTGACTCACTCATTGTTTAGTTCCTGAATGAATCTGTGTTTTTGAAAGAATTGGTTGAGTGAAAGATTCAGTGACTCACTCATTGTTTAGTTTCTGAATGAATCTGTGTTTTTGAAAGAATTGGTTGAGCGAAAGATTCATTGACTCACTCATTGTTTCGTTCCTGAATGAATCTGTGTTTTTGAAAGAATTGGTTGAGCGAAAGATTCATTGACTCACTCATTGTTTAGTTCCTGAATGAATCTGTGTTTTTGAAAGAATTGGTTGAGCGAAAGATTCATTGACTCACTCATTGTTTAGTTCCTGAATGAATCTGTGTTTTTGAAAGAATTGGTTGAGCGAAAGATTCATTGACTCACTCATTGTTTAGTTCCTGAATGAATCTGTGTTTTTGAAAGAATTGGTTGAGCGAAAGATTCATTGACTCACTCATTGTTTAGTTCCTGAATGAATCTGTGTTTTTGAAAGAATTGGTTGAGTGAAAGATTCAGTGACTCACTCATTGTTTAGATTCTGAACAAATCTGTGTTTTTGAAAGAATTGGTTGAGCGAAAGATTCAGTGACTCACTCATTGTTTAGATTCTGAACAAATCTGTGTTTTTGAAAGAATTGGTTGAGCGAAAGATTCAGTGACTCACTCATTGTTTTGTTCCTGAATGAATCTGTGTTTTTGAAAGAATTGGTTGAGTGAAAGATTCAGTGACTCACTCATTGTTTAGATTCTGAACAAATCTGTGTTTTTGAAAGAATTGGTTGAGCGAAAGATTCAGTGACTCACTCATTGTTTAGTTCCTGAATGAATCTGTGTTTTTGAAAGAATTGGTTGAGTGAAAGATTCATTGACTCACTCATTGTTTAGTTTCTGAACAAATCTGTGTTTTTGAAAGAATTGGTTGAGCGAAAGATTCAGTGACTCACTCATTGTTTAGTTCCTGAATGAATCTGTGTTTTTGAAAGAATTGGTTGAGTGAAAGATTCAGTGACTCACTCATTGTTTAGATTCTGAACAAATCTGTGTTTTTGAAAGAATTGGTTGAGCGAAAGATTCAGTGACTCACTCATTGTTTAGATTCTGAACAAATCTGTGTTTTTGAAAGAATTGGTTGAGCGAAAGATTCAGTGACTCACTCATTGTTTAGTTCCTGAATGAATCTGTGTTTTTGAAAGAATTGGTTGAGCGAAAGATTCAGTGACTCACTCATTGTTTAGATTCTGAACAAATCTGTGTTTTTGAAAGAATTGGTTGAGCGAAAGATTCATTGACTCACTCATTGTTTAGATTCTGAGCAAATCTGTGTTTTTGAAAGAATTGGTTGAGCGAAAGATTCAGTGACTCACTCATTGTTTAGATTCTGAACAAATCTGTGTTTTTGAAAGAATTGGTTGAGCGAAAGATTCATTGACTCACTCATTGTTTAGATTCTGAGCAAATCTGTGTTTTTGAAAGAATTGGTTGAGCGAAAGATTCATTGACTCACTCATTGTTTAGATTCTGAACAAATCTGTGTTTTTGAAAGAATTGGTTGAGCGAAAGATTCAGTGACTCACTCATTGTTTAGATTCTGAACAAATCTGTGTTTTCGAAAGAATTGGTTGAGCGAAAGATTCAGTGACTCACTCATTGTTTAGATTCTGAACAAATCTGTTTTTTCGAAAGAATTGGTTGAGCGAAAGATTCAGTGACTCACTCATTGTTTTGTTCCTGAATGAATCTGTGTTTTTGAAAGAATTGTTTAAGTGAAAGATTCATTGACTCACTCATACAGTCACTTCTTTAGTTTCTGATTGAATCTGAGTTTTTTTTTTAAAAGGTTCCCTAATACGGTCACTTTTAAACAAATGTGACCAAATGAAACAGCTATAGTAGTCTATAACAAATTTATATTCTACAATCTTCTTATAGGAGCAAAAAGGACATTGAAGAAGCCAACAAAATAAATGCCTTGTCAAAAAAATACAGCGCTGTGGGAAGCTTAAAAAGCCGCTGGCAAAACTGGGCATCGGAGCATACCATCAATCAGAAGCTCAACCCCTTCAGCGAGGAGTTTGATTATGAGTATTCCATGTCAACACGGCTGCGGAGAGGTGAGGAGGGCTACGGGAGGCCCAAAGAGGGCAGTAAGACAGCAGAGCGGGCCAAACGTGCAGAGGCACACATCCACCGCGAGATAGATGACATGTGCTTCATCATAAGGACCATGGCGGATCCGGATGCAGACGGCTGCACCAGAGTGACCTTTGGCGATCTGTTTGACAGATACGTGCGGATCTCTGATAAAGTCGTGGGCATACTAA
The DNA here is from genome assembly GCA_036281575.1 of Ancherythroculter nigrocauda. Taxonomy (NCBI): domain Eukaryota; kingdom Metazoa; phylum Chordata; class Actinopteri; order Cypriniformes; family Xenocyprididae; genus Ancherythroculter; species Ancherythroculter nigrocauda. The sequence goes on along the minus strand of VTFQ01000009.1, from coordinate 41,746,355 downwards.
TGAGGGCCAGGAAGCATGGGAAGGTAGCGTTTGAGGGGGAGATGCTGTGGCAGGGCCGGGATGATGACATTGTTATTACTCTGTTAGTATGACATGAGGCTGACACAATGTGTTGATGTCATTCACTGTGAAATCGAAATAGTTAACCTTATTGAAATTGCATGCAAACTGATTGCCTTTAAAAAAAAACAAAAAAACACTTGGTTTCAACAAACAATTCATTTTCAGTTAAATATACTGGGTGTATTTAATATATCTTCCAGACAATTTAAGTTGAGCTAATTAGTGCAACTTGGAATTTCTCAGTTTTATGTACTTGAATAGCGATCTGATTTGCTTGTTAAAACCATGCAAACTGATTGCCATAAAAAGACCAA